>CANYBF010131418.1:0-15674 GCA_948192965.1 Dalechampia spathulata | reverse complement strand
AAAATAAATAAGTTCACTTAATATAAATAATAACACATAGGGTTCCCAACTGTAATAAGATATCAAATTATCACAATTAACTTAATTAATAATAACACTTTAAATTAATTAACACCTTTAACTTATACTTTTCTCAAATTATATAATTAAGCATTTAATCTTACCATAATAATTGACTCAATCAATCAATAAATCCCAGATTATGAAATGCTTAATAAAATGTCTAAGTCGTGTGCGTGCGGATGTGACACCAATTACATAAGCATAATATATATTCTTCTTGAAAAGAGCAAGAATTAAATATTTTGTGATTAAATTAACAAAATACTTCTAACTAAGTAGTAATATATTAGCTAGTAAAAAGAAAATTAAGTTGATTTGAAAACAAAAAGATAAATTTAAGATTGTTTTTACTCGATTTGAGATTTTTTTTTGTTTGAGGTATCACAATTGAACAAGAGCATGGAAGACACTTGTTTATATCTAGAGGTAATAGGTGGAACATTTGAGATAACATTATAGAATTGAGGGAGAAGAATGTAATCGATGAAGATGGTGAATTATTAAAATTTTATTTTATAAGTGTTAGATTATAAAAATATTTAAATTATAGAAGAGATTCTGCTGGATTTTTGACATAAATTGTAGTTATATGATATTAATAATTATATTTATTATTATAAATTTTAATTATTGATTTAGTTTTAAATATGATTTTATTGTAAACTTTTAATAATATAATTTAATTGAAAAATTAATATTATTAATAATAAAAAATATAATAAATTTTGTTTAAAATATTAATTTTAGTTAATAGTAGAATTGCAATGAAATTTGTCATCTTCAATTTATGACAAAAATAATGACTAATTTTTCTGTCTCTAATTTACGATGGATTTAATGATCAAGTATTTCCATCTTCAATTTGCCATGGATTTCACGATAGAGTATTTCTATCTCTAATTTCCATAGCTTAAGCCATCGTCAATCCGACTCTAATCAATTTAGCGGTCAAAATTTTCAATTTAGCAACGGAAAGTTTTATCGCTAAATCGTTTGTTTCTTTTTTGGCAGGGTGTTGTTTCTTTGATATATAGTATCTTAAAATGATCCATGTAAAAAATATGCATATCATAACTATATTAATAATAAAAAAAAAGATAAACAAAAATATGGTGTTATTTTTTTTAATAAAACATCATATAAAATAAAATTAATAAACAATAATATCATATATTCATATTAAAAACATCATTATTATTTACTAGTTAAATTTATTGGATGAATTATTATTTATTGATTACATTGTTAATAATCAATAGTTATCAATATCAAATAATATAAGTATAAGAATTCTATGCTAAAGAAATATTAGTTATTTTATTCTAAGGATAAAAAGAAATTAATTGTTATTAATATATTTTTTTTGATGTAATAACTATTAAGTCTTTTCATTCCTTTAAATGAATGTTCGAAATGTATATTTAAAGCTATCACTAACATAAGATTCGAATATATATATATATATATAAAATAATAAATTAGATATTCTTGTTTGTATATAGTGATCATTTCCCCCGAGGATTCAGTGCACGTCTCATTTAGATTTCGGAATTTGATATCGGCTCTCTCCCCGTATTCCTCTCTGTCGCTGATACAAGATGGAGATTAGAATCAAGGAATCCACCATAATACGTCCGGCTGGAGAAGCTCGCTTGTTGAAGCGGAGATGACAAGGGTAGGATTCAGATCAAATGTAACGGAGAGGGAGTTGTGTTCATAGAAGCTCAAACTGATTCTTCTTCGAGTGAAATTGATGACGTCATGCCTACTCAACAATTTCGCCCCTTATTCCAAGCGTTGACTTCTTTTGAGGCATCTCTTCATATCCTCTTCTAATCACTGATTAATCAAGCCATAATCACTGATTAATTCTAATATTATAAGCCCTGTTCGGCAAGAGTGGTGGAGGTAGAGTTTAGAGGTTTATTGAAATTAAACCTCTATTTTAGTGTTTGGTGAGAGATTATTAAGGGAAGTGGTTAGAGGTTGAAAGAGTGGAATATGAAATCTTAATATTCCTAACGTTTAGTTGTTTGGAATTTTTTTTTACATTTTCTATCCTTAAAATATATTTAAAAACACTTAGTCTCTCCCTTTTGAAAAATAATTGTCAATCATACTTAAACCCTAAACATAGAAAACACACAATTTTCTATCCTTAAATAATTACCCTCATACTGTTTTAGAAAAACTCATCATCTTATTCATGTATTATTTGTCGAAGTAATCTTCCTTTCAAGATCATTTATAATTATTTCAAGTTCATCGAATCATGGTTTCAAGGTATGTATGTGATTTTAATTATATATTTTTATTTCTAAATTAAAATTGTATGGAATTGAGTTTTTGATTGATTAATATTATAGATGATCAATAATTTAAATCTTTAAAATATTTATAAGATTATCAATAAAATAAAAATTAAATTCATACTTAGAATATTTATTGAAATTTATCTGCCTCATTTTAGGAATAGTGAAAATAGTATAAAAACATATTTGATGTAATCAAATCGCTAATGATTTATTTTTTGGTATCAAGTGTTTGTGATTTTAATTGCTACTTCAATATTCTATATATAATTATTTCTATATTTTTATTATTTTATGTTTATATAACACATATTATTTTTGCAATTGTTATGTCTTTTGTGACTTTGATTTCAAATAATTTTGAAGTCAATGAAAACATTTTTGTTGATTTTTAATTAATTAGATCGAGAATTAAATGATGTTCATGTTGCAATATAAATTAAAAATTATGGAATTTGAAATTTATATAATAAAATTAATATTTGATCTCACATTTATTTGTTAGGTTTTAATACTTATATCTTTAATATATATATATATGTATATATATATATATATATGCTAAATTAAAAGAATATATACTTTCATTCAAAATTATATTGAAAATGTCCTTTTTTGTAATTTCATGTTTAATAATAATCCAATAGCTATTTTTACCGAATATAAAATCTTTAAAGCATTATATAAATATCAAAACACTAACAGCTAATATCAAACCATTAACAGCTAGTAAAACAGCTAACAGCTAATAAAGCAGCTAACAACTACTTAAACAACTAAAATTGCCAAATATAACCATAGAATGAAAAGTTCAAATTTCTTCTTGGATTTTTCAAATAAATTCACTCTTTTGCTTACTCAAATTTTTAGCAATATCAAAATGGTAAGTAACATGAAATGATATACTTTTACTAAATTCTCATACTTGAATGAACAAAAAAAAAAATCACTACAATAGCAGAAATCAAAAGGTTCATACACCAATTATACAGTTTTTCAATTTTCATTAGATGTTTTATTTGATCATAGCAATTTAATTTTCTCTACGAAGAAAAGAGTCAATGTTTCCAAAATAGTTTTGTTCTTATAGTTGAGATGTTATTTCATAATATTATTCATTTCACACTATAATCCAGGAGATAACTTACACCCATGCTATAACAAAGTTAAAAAAGAAAAACATAAGAAAACAATTTCTTATGCGACATTCAAGGATTGCGCTATGTGTTTCTAGTCATTCTTGTATGTCTAATTCTAAAAAACTTCAAAAACAAATCATATTTGCGCATAACCACAATGTGCCCAATTATTGCCCCAATTATCAGTCCGCTTCCATAACCCATCACCACTGCGTTCCAACCAAATTCAAAAGTGAACCCTGAGTCTTCATCTTCAATGCTGGAAGGTGGCAATGCCTCCAGATTCTTACATTTTTTTGACAATGGATTCCCGCATAAACCTGAGTTGTTTTTATAGGAATTATTTTCAAATGTGTCAAATTGTTTTCCATGAGGAATAAGACCTGTAAGTTGATTACTTGACACCTTGAAAGCTGCAAGAAAACCAAGTTGTGCCAATTCTCGTGGAATTTCTCCTACAAGATTGTTTTCAGAAAGATCCAATGATTCAAGTTTTCTAAGATTTCCTAATGCTTTTGGAATACTTCCATTAAGATTGTTGTTTGAAAGGTTCAGTAAGCGAAGACCATTTAAATTTCCAATTGCTTTTGGAATGTCCCCTTCAAAATTGTTGCTTGAAAAATCTATGGCTACAAGGGATTCTATGATCTTGGAGTATTTCAATTTTGTACCCTTATTCATTAGCGTCATTGAGTATGAAAGATCAGTGTTGGTCCACTCCCTTGTGAAACAGTAGGAGGCACAAAAGTCTCCATATATGCTAGTTGATCTACATCAATGATCTTCATTGTATTCCAATCCAGAAAATACTCTGCAGGTAACATACCTGAGAAATTGTTGTGAGAGATGTCAATTATCTGCAACCTTGTAAAGCCAGAATTAGTATAATGATTCTCCAATGCACCTTGAAAGTGATTAGAACTCAATATAAGAATTCTTAGCTCTTTGAGTGCACCTAACCATGATGGAAAAACATCATAGAAATTGTTGCTACCAAAAATTAAAGCCTCAAGCTTTGAACAATTTGCCAAGGATCTTGGGACCTCTCCCTCTAGCTTGTTAGAATCTACATTGAGCATCCTCATGTTGCATCCTTCCACATGATTATCAGGATACTTGCCATGAAAATTGTTTCCTCCTAGATGTAAGAATTGGATAGAAGTGCTAAAATTGCCCAAACATTGTGGTAGCGTGCCCGTAAGCTATTATAAGATAAATCGAGGATTTGAAGGGCCTTCAGCTGACAAATGACCGATGAAATCTCTCCTGATAATCTATTGTTTGGGACTAAATATATTTGGATGGATGATTGTGGCATGGGAAGAGATCCTTGAAAGTTGTTATTAGTGAGATCGAAATAAGTTAGTTGGCTCCATGGTAACACTTTTGGATCTTGTTCAAAACCAGTAAGATTGTTGGCAGAAAGATCAAACAACTCCAAAGCAGCTGTTGAGTTCCATAACCATTTCGGGATTTGGCCTTGTATGTTATTGTTAGACAAATCCAAGAACTTGAGCTCATCTTGGTGACGCAGAAAGCTGGGGAAGTGTCTCAAATTGCATGATCCAAACCCCACGCTTAAAAGCTTCCCGGTAGTGGCATTAGAACTCAAATTATCAAGCAACAATGATAAGTTGTTACGGTCTAAATACAGTTTCTTCAATTTTTTGAACTTGAGAAGAAATGTTGCTAACTGAACGGTCCCACTCAACCTATTATTACCTAAAGAAAGATAGGTAAGGTTGGTGAGTTGGAAAGTTGAATCTGGAATCGAACCTTGCAATTGATTTGATTGCAAGTCTAACATCTCTAGTTGGGTCATGTTGGTAAGCCAAGATGGGATTTGGCTACTTATTTGACAGAAATCAAGTGCAAGGATGGTGAGTTGGGTTAAATTGGCCAAGTAAGAAGGGAGTTCATTGTTAAAGCCAATTCTTGAAAGGCTCAAGAACTGGAGTTTAGATAGCTTACCAATCCATGACAAGGATGAAGAACTTGTAACCTCAAAATTGTTGTTTCCAAGGTCCAAGATTTCAAGCTTTATGGCATTTCCCAGTGAAGGAGGAAGATGACCGGAGAATCCACAATCAAATACGTCCAGAGTATTCAAGGAAACAAGATTTCCAATTGATGTTGGAAGCTTCCCAGAGAAATTTAAGCTATGAAGCCTCAATATCTGAAGTGGACTTGTTGAATTAAATTCAGGTAAATGACCTTTGTTGAATTAAAAATATTGGATTTTTAATTGATAAAAATTTAAGAAAATTTATTGATTTGATATATTTAAGAAAAATATTTAACGATACATAAAGGTTTTTAATAAAAAAATTTGAAATCAAAAATTTTAATTTATTATTTTAATTATATTTTGAATTAATGGAAAGAATTAAACTCAAGTTGTTTAGCTTGTAAAAATTTTTTGAACTTGTTACGACATCAACAATTGGCCTATTAGCTCAGTTGGTTAGAGCGTCGTGCTAATAACGCGAAGGTCGCAGGTTCGAGACCTGCATGGGCCATGCGAAAATCCTTTTTTCCCGATGAAGGAGGGCTGGGTGGGTCTTCAGCGCACAGAAAGACCAAAATGAGAAGATGAAGATGAAGAAGAGGAATGGTTGAGTCAAGTTAAAGTAATGCTTTTGATGGGGATGTTGTTTTGGTCGTTTTATGCTCTTTCTGTGGGCATCTACTTCTTCTTCTTCTTCTAGGAATTCTTCCAATCTTTCCCATGTTTTGTATTTGGTGGGTATCTAATTTATACTAATTTTGCTTTTACAAAGTTGCAGATCATTGACATCTCTCACAATAATTTCTCAGGCATCTTGCCTGCACAATATTTTCTGGATTGGATTACAATGAAGACCATCGATGTAGATCGACTAGAATATATGGAGACTTTTGCGCCTCCTACTGTTTCAAAAGGGAGTGGACCAACACTGATCTTTCAGTACTCAATGACACTAATGAATAAGGGTACTAAATTGAAATATTCCAAGATCATAGAATCCCTTGTAGCCATAGATTTTTCAAGCAACAACTTTGAAGGGAACATTCCAGAAGCAATTGGGAATTTAATTGGTCTTTGCTTACTGAACCTTTCAAGCAAATTGGCACCTTAGAATTTTTTGTCAAAATATACCAAAGTGACACATTAAAATGTCATATCATGTAAATGCTAACATGTCATCTTACATTGCAATCTAACATTCCATGCCAACAATTTACATCCAAAAAAATTTTGGTATCTTCATGTGAATTCAAAAATAAAATTCTTAAACTCCGTCAAAACAAATTAAAGCATTAATACAATTTTGATATAAAGATCAAAATTTTTGATACCATTTATGTAATTAACCTGCCTTATAAGTAAAACTATACATATACTCACTCCATCCCAACTTGACAAATATTCGATCCTTTTTGTTATGCTAAATTATAGTCAACTTCCTATTTTAATAACATGATTAATACTTTATATCTATATTATACTCTTATTTAATCACCTTGAAATTTGAAGAGATAACTAATAGTAGATTTTTTTTCCTAATTCCTAATTAATGTAAGAGTATAATAGAAAAATATATTTAAAAATTAGTTTTCCATGTAAAATAATGAATTTTTCTCAATTTTTATGAAATTCAGAATACTACTATCAATTTGAAATGGAGGGAGAACTATTTAACATGTCAATTATACTCAAATATAAAAGGATAAATATGTCATACATATAAGATAAAAAAATAAATAAAAGAATTCAACATAAATAATTTTTAGAAAGTATCAAATAAAGCAAAACTTTCATTTAAAAATATAGCTCATTTCCAGTTATTCATTCGATCATTGATTCACAATTAATGCCTAATTACTTCATTAAAAACTCATTTAATATTGAAAACAACAAAGAAACTATATGTTTTAAATTTTCATCAATTTTTAAATACTTTTAAAATTTTAAATTTAAGAGCATTGTTTTATTTTATTAATAAATAAAAATGCTAGATATCAATTTTTTAAAAAATATGTTATTAGTGAGGTCCATTCGATATTGACTTATAGAGATGCATAAAGTATAAGCTAAGGAATGAGAATAAGAAGAAAAATTACCAAGAAAGTTTAAACGATATATAAAATTTAGATTACAATAATTTTTTTTTATTTTAACTAAATATTTTTATATTACTAAAAGGTTCTTCTACTTTATTTTTTTTAACTTTTTTTATTAACTTTAAATTTTCAAAAAATATTTATTTCGATTTCCATAAATACACTTTTATTTAATTTTGATAAGAGTATATTTTAGTTAAATGCAACAAATAATGGTTATCCTTACTTGATATATTTTATTTAATTCAATTATTTCAATTGGTATAATGACAAATACATTGAATTCTCTCAAATACGTTGAAGATTTTATTCTTACTTGATATTATATCGGGAAAACTTTGCATCTCATGATGATCATACCAAACTCAAATTCGGATTGATCAACTGTGTAACAGTTGATTTTATGTTACGTAGGTCTCAGCTGTATTTATAAGATATTGGTCCAATAGTTTCAAGGTCTTTGAAGTTTTAAAATGATATCATGACTTAATTATTGTCTAACAACTCAAAAATGAGTCAATGAATGTTGAACAAGTTGTCTAGATCTAGTTTCATTTATTGACTGATGTTGGAAAAAGTAATCTCATGTCGATTACAAGTGAAGAAATATAAAAGATATATATGTTGATAGGTGAATAAACTAAAAAAGTTAAAACCATTTTTAAGTGACAAGCATGTCAATTGAAGTTATAAATGCATTTTACGTCTCTGTGAGCCATGGACTTAAATAATGTCCTTGGCAACATATAGTAGATACATAAGTGTATACATACATACATGGAGCCAGAAATAAGAGGGACTAAAATTAAAGTTGGTTTCTGTTGATTATAAAATATTAGTGATACTTATACATCTTAACATAAAAATTTATATAGATAATAAGATAATAAAAAAATAATATGTCAAATTTATAAACAATAAAATTAAATTCACTGAAATTAGAGGTTATTTATTTTTTTATTCTTTAATTCGTAATATACCTATATTTTTAAAATTTATTAGGGAAGTTGGTGCTAGTGCCCACCCGGAACCCTTGATTCTGCCCATATATATACATATGTTTGTGTGAGATGAATGATAAAGGCAGGAAACCATCTTCAGAGAAGTGAAAAATTGTAAATAGAATTAGAACAATATGATGGAAGGTTGTAAAGAGCATGACAAATTGACAGAGAATGACATATGTGAATGGCAGTATAGTTAAATATAAATCAGATTGATCAAAATAAAAATAAATCTCATGTTTTCGTATTATCTTGTAAGAAATGGATGATAAAAACGTATAAGAAGTTGAAAGAGATATTAAATTTCCATTCTTTGAAATATTCAGATCAAATTTTGCTCAAGTCACCAACTAGATAGGGAATATTCTTTGAAATATTATCATTTCAGGTCACCAACTTTTTCATTTATTTTTATTTTTTTAAAGGAGCTAAACTTTTATATTAAAATTTTAAATTTAATTCAATGCTTATAAAAAAAGATTAATTTTAGTATTTAACTTCACATATTAATCATTCAGAAAATTTTGAAATATTTAACTGAAATTTAAAAATATAGAAAATGCTCATTGTATTTATAATTTAGTTAACCAAAATATGATTTTAATTATTGGATTATTACCAAATAATATATAATAATCTACATCCAAAAAATTCCATTATTTAATGTCTAAAAAAGTACTTTTTGATAAGATGTATTTTATATATCATGTTAACTAAATTTTGACTTAGTATTTGGAAATAATATTGTTGGAATTGTTTTATTTGCTTGAATTTTTGAACTGTGCAAGTTGTTTGGCTGTAAGGCATCAAATTTCCATTCTCCAAAACAAGAATTTGTTCTTCCGTTCCCCAAAATAAGAACTTGTTCTTATTCTTTTATCAAGAATAATAATACTAGGCTAAGTTTTCTTAGTTGCGGTTTAAGGCTAATCAAGTTTCCAATTCTTTTACATGTGAGATCAAAATATGTTGAATTTCTTAATTACTTTGTTATTTGTTTTGTTCCTATATGTATATATTTTGTCCTATTATAATTCTTATATTTGTATAAAAAGATGTCATTGTGCTTTTATGAAGATTGTGAATTATCATATGAATTGTTAGATATATAATCATCTTTTTAATTTGAAACTTGGTGGCAACTTAAAAGTATTTTAATACTTAGCGTATATTTAATAAAATAATTCTTTTCCATGATAGTTTACCTTGATCTCTGTCTTATTTTTCATAAGTACAATAATATATGTTTCATAATAATAATAATAATAATAATAATAATAATAACAACAATATAGTTTTCATAGGACTATTTTGAAACTTCTAATCATATCAAATGAACATATAATATAAAATAAATAAATATTTTAAGTACAGAAATTAATGCCAAAAAAAAGAATCAATGTTTCACTAGAAAATGGAAATTATTATTCATTCATATAAACTCTCTTTCATTGCTTGTCATCACCAACCTAATGAAAGAACTCAAAAAAAGCTATTTAGGAACACCAATCCCTTCATTTACTTCCCTTCATTCTTTGCTTTCTCAAAAAATGTCGTCTTAATCCAATCGAATGGTTGAGAAATTATAAAAAATTTAAAGAGAATATATATCGAAGAGAAATAAGTAAAAATAAAAAAAAGTTAAGAAAATGTATTTTTACTTAAGATTTTTAAAAATATAAAATAAAAATTTGTATATTTTTGTAATTAACCCTAACAAAATTATGAAAATGTTTAAAAATACATAAATTCCTTTTTTTTTTCACAAAAATACCAAAATAACAAAAGTTATTTTGAAGAATATGAATTTTAAAAAATCCATTGATATGTATCATACACTTGTATTATTACGCATCAAAAAATGAGAAAAAGGGCAATTTAAAGGGATGGAAATTAATTAATCCAGTTGAATCTGGTATGTTGGATCTTGTTGAAGCTGGAAGGGAGCAACTCATAACATTCAATATTGATTCAAACATGGGAGGAGATTGTAATGTCTCATGTAGAAGTTGGAACGAAGGAGAAATGATTTAAACAGCTTTGAGTCATACTATTAGTCAACTTAAGTTTAGCAAATTTGGCTGGTGGTTTTGGTATCAAAGTTAAATGAATTGGATGGCTCCGAGCTTATATGATGCATATCAAATACTCATTACATATATGATAAACTTCCAAAAATATATTGTGAGTATTTAAAGCATGTGTGGAATATCCCGAATTTAATATTCAAATGGATAGATTAGTGAGGGTAGGATATCTGATAACTGATTAGGGAAATGTTTCTCAATCTGATCTGTATATGTTCTCCTACCATTCAACACATAAAATCCTATCCACCTAAAATTTTCAATGCTACAGGACTTAATAGGGTACACCTCTCTATATTTATAGCGTTAATTATTTGGGCTATGTTTGGTATTAGATTTTCAATTAGATGTTAGATTAGCTTTTCGATTAGCTGTAGCTGTTAGCTATTAGATTAGCTTTTAAACTAGTTGTTAGGTTAGCTGTTACACTTGAGTGTTTGGTATCATTTTTAACTTTTGAATTAGCTGTTAGAATATGAAATTACTAAAAGGGTATTATATATAAAATATAACTTATTTAAGAATGAAAAATAATTAAAAGATTAGTAGTAGTAGGTCACTTTAAACAGCTTTTGATGTTAAAGTTATTTCTAATAATTTTTTCAAACGCTATTTTAAAAGTCATTTGAAAATCTAAAAGCTCTTTTAGAAGCTAATACCAAACACCTAAAAAATACTAAAAGCTATCTTAAAATCTAAAAGCTAATTTAAAAGCTAATAGAAAATCTTTACCAAACACACACTAAAATGGTAAAAACAATAAAATATAGTTTGGTCCTTTTTAACAAAAAAAAAAAAGTCAAATTGAACTACGTTTTATATGTTAAATTTAATAAATCTCACACAAAAAAATCTATCATTTAGTCTTGGGTAAATTTTTACTTTTAGCTATCATATGACATATATTTCATTCAATGTCTAACTGTAAAATAACTTTCATACTTAGATTTATGTATTCCACACTCTCATTAGATATGCAAATATTATGAAAAAGTAAAGTCATATATGTAATTATGTATATAATTAAAGCATTTTAAGTTGAGAAGACTTGCAAGTGAAAGTCTTTCTAATGCACTAGAGATGTTATTTTCCAACCTCTAGCCTGTTAGGTGTAAAGTAGGTGCAGCACCCATTAAATTTGAAATTGTAAGGTAGGGTGTCACAAAATCTGAATTATAATTTATTAAAAAAAAACAAAGTCACAAATTGCAGGTGAGGATGTGGTTTGATACGCATATTCTCTGCCTATAAATAGGCAGAAGAGTTAAGGCAGAAGGCATCCCACAGAGATCTTAATACGAGAGAAAAAAGAAGAGAGGAGAGGAAAAATAATAGAGGGTATTTTGTAACTCATATTATTTATTTCTTTAATAAAATTCTTCGATCATTTGTCCGTGTTTTTTACCCTAATTAGTTTAGGGATTTTCCACGTAAAATTTGTGTGTTCTATTTTTATTTTCTCAAATTTTAGCTGCGATCCTGTTTTATCCGGTCCATATTTTTCAACAAGTGGTATCAGAGCTTTAGTTTTTGTTGGAGGAATTTTTTGAAAAGGAGCACGCCAAAAGGAAGGAAAAATTACGAGGAATTTTTTGATGCGATCCGTTCGACAAACAAACGTAAAAAGTTGAATTAATGAATAATGCCAAATTGTAGCAGTTCACGATTACTGTAGCGATTACTATAGCAGAGGTACTGTTCATAATACTGTTTTACGTGTATGTACCTACTTATCGTATGCTATGTGGTTGCCATTAAATTGGATCATCCATATCAAAAAATAAGTTAGATTATATCGCAAGTAGTGATATTGTGATAAAAGCAATGACGGTGAAATTTGAGATCGAGAAGTTCAACGAGAGAAATTTCTCACTGTGAAAACTGAAAATAAATGCTATCTTGAGGAAAGATGGTTGTTTGGCGGTGATTAGCGAAAAGCCGTAAGATTACACATATGATACTAAATGAAATGAGATGGATGGGAGCGTTATAGCAAACCTACATTTGGCTCTTGCAGATGGGATCTTGTCCAGTATAGAAGAAAAGAAAACGGCAAGGGAGATCTGGGATCACTTGATCAGATTGTACAAGGCTAAGTCGTTGCACAATAAAATTTTCCTTAAGAGAAAATTGTACCCCCTGAGAATGGCAGAATCTACTTTAGTGACGGAGCACCTTAATGTCTTGAATACACTATTTTTTCAGCTCACATCATTGGGCTATAAAATAGAGTATCAAGAACGTGCAGAACTTCTACTCCAAAGTTTACCAGATTCATATGATCAGCTCATCATCAATTTAATAAATAATATTCTTTCTGATTCTCTGGTCTTTGATGATATAGAAGCAGCTATTCTTGAAGAAGAATTGTTGGAGTTTGAAGAATTCTAATTCTCAAGGGAATGTGGCGGGCACTTCAAATGATGGAAATGTGTTATGCTGTGAAGCAGCAATATCAACTGAAAGTAGAAAGAAGTTTGCTAATGTATGGGTTCTTGAATAAGGAGCAACTTATCATATGACCTATTGAAGAGAATGGTTCCATCATTATGAACCTATCTTAGGAGGATCTGTGTATAGCTGTGAAGATAATGCCTTAAAGATTGTAGGCATTGGGACTGTTCGATTGAAGACGCATGATGGAATAGTCCATACTATTCAAGGAGTACGACATGTGGAAGACCTCAAGAAGAATTTATTGTCTATGGGACAGCTGGATGATCTGGAATGCACTATCAAAGTTTAGAAAGGCATCATGAAGATTAGCCGAGGAGCACTGGTGATTATGAAAGGAGAAAAGGTTGCTGTAAATTCGTATATGCTGTGTGGAGAGACTGTGCAAGAAGGAGAAGCATCTGTTGCTTCAAGTTCAAGTGAAAGATCTGCAATGGTGTGGCATCAGAAACTTGGACATATGTATGAACAAGGCATGAAGGTTCTTATTGAGAAAAATCTACTTCTGGGTCTTATAAAGGTATCACTACCCTTTTGTGAGCATTGCATAACAAGCAAGCAACATCGGTTAAAGTTCAATACATCCAATTCTAGAAGAAAAAATATTCTTGAATTGGTTCACTCTGATGTATGGCAAGCATCAGTTTCTTCACTAGAAGGAGCAAAGTACTTTGTATCCTTTATCAATGATTACTCCAGGAGATGTTGGGTGTATCCTATCAAGAGTAAGGGAGATGTGTTCACAACCTTCAAATCTTACAAAGCGCGGGTTGACCTTGATTCAGGTAATAAGATTAAGTGTTTGAGGATAGATAATGGAGGGGAATATACTAGTAATGAATTTGATAGCTTTTACAAGCAGGAAGGCATCAAAAGGCAGTTCACTACGGTATATACTCCACAACAAAATGGAGTGGCAGAGCAGATGAATAGAACTCTGTTAGAAAGAATGAGAACAATGTTGGGAGCTGCAAGTCTAGAAAAGGCATTTTGGGCAGAAGCAGTCAACACCGCCTGTTATGTCATCAATCGGTCTCCATCTACAATAATTGAATTGGAGACATCGATGAAGATGTGGATCAGAAAGCCAGTTGATTATTCAAACCTCCATGTATTTGGAAGTCTTATGTACGTGATGTACAATGCCCAAGAAACTACGAAGTTGGATCCAAAATCCAGGAAGTGTTTGTTCTTGGGGTATGCTGATGGTGTAAAGGGGTATCACCTATGGGATCCCACTGCCCACAAGGTCATAGTCAGCAAGGAAGTTATCTTCTTGGAAGATAAGTTCAAAGGAGATGAAGATAGTACTTTAAAAGAAAATTCAGAAACTACAGCTGTACAGGTTGAAAAGAATTCTACAAAAAATGATTCTTCTAAAGCAGCACCAGAGCATGAGGAAGTAGAGTCAATCGAGTCTGAAGAGGTAGATCTTGGAAAAGGAAAACTTGCAAAGTCAATACCATCCTGGCATAATGATTATGTTATGGGTAGTAATGTTGCATACTGTCTTTTAACTAAGGAAGGGGAGCCATCAACTCTCCAAGAAGCAATGAGCAGTTCAGATACAGCTCAGTGGGTGGTAGCAATGTAGGAAGAAATGGAAGCTTTGCATAAGAACAAGACTTGGGAGCTCGTGACACTGCCACAAGGAAGAAAGGCCATTGGTAACAAATGGATCTTTAAGATCAGAATAAATAGTGATGATCAAGTGGAGCGGTTTTGTGCAAGATTGGTGGTGAAAGGATATGCTCAAAAAGAGAGGATTGACTTCAATGAAATATTTTCTCCTGTGGTTTGACTGACAACTGTTTTGGTAGTTATGGCAATGTGTACTATATTTGACTTAAATCTGGAACATCTAGATGTAAAGATAGCTTTTCTTCATGGAGATCTTAAAGAAGAAATTTATATGCTCCAGCCAAAAGGTTTTGAAGAAAAAGGAAAGCAGAACTTGGTTTGCAGGTTGAACAAATCTCTATACGGTTCAAAGCAGGTGCTAAGGTGTTGGTATAAGAGATTTGATTCCTTCATCATGAGCCTTGGATACAATAGATTGAATTCAGACCCTTGTGCATATTTCAAGAGGTTTAGTAGTGATTTCATTATTTTGCTGTTGTTTGTGGATGATATATTGGTAGCAGGCCCCAAGTGGATATGCAAAAAATTCATACTAAAGACAACCTGGCAGACTTTATGACAAAGGCAGTTAACACTGACAAGTTTGTGTGGTATCGATCCTTTAGTGCCTGACAAAAGCATAAGCAGCATGGAAAGACAAGGATGAAAGAATGGTGTGAAGATCTGATTGATCCTCAATCAAATCTTCAAGTGGAAGATTGTTAGGTGTAAAGTAGGTGCAGCACCCACTGTCACATCCTCATTTTTTGACACAAAAATAATTCTTAATTCAGGAAATTTAAATTATCCCCTGTATGATCAAAATAGGGTGATGATGTGGAATAATAGTAGTTAAATTATATCGGGATTAGAAAATGAAGAGAAGATGAT
>CANYBF010131335.1:0-16967 GCA_948192965.1 Dalechampia spathulata | reverse complement strand
ATCCCCAACGGTCATATAAGCTTAGAATAGCTTATATAAGTGTAGATTAACCTTATTGAAGGTAGAAAATCAATATACAAAACATCATTTTATTTGTTAAACACATTTTGATGTATTCTTGAAGTATTTTCTTGATTTCTTGAGTGAGGTTTAGTGTGAGCCTTGGGAAAACACTTGGGAATGAATTCTTGTTGAAAAATTATTTGTTGTATTTTTGCATTAATTAGTGAAAACCTAAGTTGTTTGCTTAGGTAAGTGGATGTAGGCATTGTTGACCGAACCACTCTAAATTTATTGTGTCTTTTTCTTTCCCTCTCTTCAACTCTTTTGATTCTTATATTGCCTCTAATCTTGGGATTTCATAAATAAAATTAGTAATTTTTAATAAATAAAAATAAAATGAATAGTGTTTATATTTGAATAAAATTAGTAATTTTTAACTTTGAATAAAATTTAATATATAATAAATACAAATAAAATGAGTAGTATTTATTTTTAAATTATACATTAATTTATATTTTTAATTTATTAGTTTTAATAATTATGTAATATACTAATCATAATTAATATAAAATAATACACTAATCACAATTAATAAATTTATTGTGGCACTAATTTATATTTTAAAAAATTTATTGTAGTATTTTTATTTGTTAGATTAATTTTTATATTTATTTTTGATAAGTTTTAAAAAGTAATATTTATTTTCATGTAAATGTTTAAAAATAATATTTATTTTTGAATTAAAATTAAAAAATAAATATTTATTTCATGAAAATTTTAGAAAATAATATTTATCTTTGAATTAAAATTAAAAAAAATAATATTTATCTTCATGTAAATTTTAAAAATAATATTTATCTTTAAATTATTAAAATGAAAAAAAATAATATTTATCTTTATGTAAAATTTAAAAAATAATATTTATCTTTAAATTAGTAAAATTAAAGAGGAAAATGTATATTTATATTTTCACTTCATCATCCTCTTTCCACTTTTAATATATACTAGACTTTCATAACGCGCGTTGCACGTTAGTATAATTTATTTGATCCATCATTTATATTATACTTTTCGAAATTTTATTTTATTGTTATAACATTTTTATGATTTTGAATTAATATTTCTTATGTAAGCATTTTATACTTATAAAAAATATCATTTAATATTTTTATTCATGCTTATTTTTGACTACTTTTAATAAGTTTTTCATATTTTTTAAAAAATTATAAATAATATTTTTATTTATATAATTTTATTATCAAAATTAATTGTTATAAATTAAAACTATTACTATTAGATAACTAAAATAAAATTAAAATTAATTTTAATAAATTTTAAAAAATGATAAAACTTTCATTTTACTTGTTAATCCTTTTTCATATAATATTAATTAAAAATTTGAGAGATGTGCTCAATTAATCTATTTTACTTAAAAATTAAGATATGAATTTGAAAATATTAAGGTATATATTAATGATATAAAATATTTTATAATTTTAATAAATATATTATAAAATACAAAAATAACTATTAATATATACCTTAATTATTAAAAAAATCAAGAGAAATATACTCAATGAATATACTTTACTTGACTTTTATAGTATAAATTTGAAAAAATTAAATTTTAAGTTAACAATACGAAGTATTGTATAACTTTAATAAATATCTCATATTTTTTAAAAGATCATAAATAATATTTTTATTTATATAATTTATTATAAAAATTAGTTGTTATAAATTAAAATTATTACTATTAGATAATTAAAATAAAATAAAATAATCACAAGTTAAAAAAAGTTAAACAATTTATTAACAATTTTAATAAATACCTTATATTATTAAAAATAATAACAAATTATTATTTTTATTTATATAATATTGTTATAGAATTCACTTTTTATAAATTAAAATCATTGTTATTAAATTGTTAAAATAAAATAAAATTAGTGTTAATAAATTTAGATTATTTAATAAACTTTTATTTTCTTAAAATTAATTATTTATAATATAATAAATTTTAATTTTAATAAATTTAGAGAAATAATAAAATTATCATTTCACTTGTTCCTCTTTCCTATCATAATATTAATTATAAATTTAAGAGAGATATGCTTAATTAATCTAATTTTCTTGAATTTTATATTATGAATTTGAAAATGTTAATCTATATTTTAATAATGTGAGATATTTTATAACTTTAATAAATATCTAATAAAATATAAATTATTATTAATTAATAAATATAAATCAAATTAGTAGTATTTATGTTTAAATAAAATTTATCTCAATAAAAAATTAAATAATATTATATAAATTATAAAACAATAAGTAATTAACAAATATAAAGAAAATTAGTATATTTATTTTTAAATAAAATTTATTTATATAAATATTAAATTATATAGTATAAAATATAAAATAACTAATAATTAATAAATAAAAATAAAAATAAAAATATTTATCTTTGAATAAAATTTGTTTAGATAAAAATAAGATAATATAGTATAAAATATAAAATAATTAGTACATAACAAGATAAAATTATATTTTCCAATATCTACTAATTATAATTAATAAATTTATTTTGTATACTAGTTTACATTAAATAAAAGTTATTTTATTATTTATATTTGTTGTATTAATTTTTTATATTTATTTTTGATAAGTTTGAAAAAATAATATTTATTTTTACGTAAATTTTAAAAAATAATATTTATTTTTAAATTAAAATCAAAAAAATTAGAAGGGGAGGGTAGACTTATATTTTTACTTCCCTTTCCCTCTTTTAATATAGTAAGATTATTTTATTATTTTTATTTATTAGGTTAATTTTTATATTTATTTTTGATAAATTTTAAAAAATAATATTTATCAATGATAAATTTTTAATAATATATTTAATAATTAATACACAATTAATGAAAAGTTAGTAAAATTAGTAGTATTTATCCTTCAATAAAATTTAATAATTAATAAATATAAATAAAAATTTTGTATTTATTTTTGATAAATTTTAAAAAGTAATATTTAAATTAAAAAAAATTTAATAAAAATACAAAATAATACACCAATTACAATTAATAAATTTATTTTATACAATAATTTATATGAAATAAATACTTATTTTATTAATTATATTTATTAAATTAATTTTTATATTGATTTTGAAAAAATTTTAAAAAGTGATTAATTATAAATTAATTGTATTTATCTTTGAATAAATTTAATAATTAATAAATATAAATAAAATTAGTAATTTTTAACAAATAAAAATAAAATTAGGAGTATTTATATTTGAATAAAATTAGTATTTTTTAATTTTAAATAAAATTTAGTTGTTAATAAATATAAATAAAATGGGTAGTATTTATTTTTAAATTATGCATTAATTTACATTTTTAATTTTTTGATTTTAATAATGATATAATTATTTAATATTATATTAATTAATACTAAGGTATTTATTTTTCAAATTTAATAATATAATAATGTAAAATATAATATAATATAATATTATGCTAATTAATATTAATGCATCCACTTTCCAAATTTATAAGATAATCACATAAACTACAATATAATTTAATATTATATTAATTAATATTAATCCATCTATTTTTTAAATTTAATAAGATAATTATGTAAAATAAAATAAAATAAAATATAATAATATCTTAATCATAATTAAATAAAATAATATACTAATTATAATTAATAAATTGATTTTATGCAGTAATTTATAATAAATCAAAATTTAGTTTATTATTTATATTTGTTAGATTAATTTTTGTTTTTATTTTTGATAAATTTTGAAAAGTAATTAATAATGAATTTATAGTATTTATGTTTGAATAAAATTTAATAATTAATAAATATAAATAAAATTAGTAATTTTTAACAAATAGAAATAAAATAAATAAAATAAATAAAATAAATAGTATTTATATTTGAATAAAATTAGTAGTTTTTAACGTTAAATAAAATTTAATAGCTAATAAATATAAATAAAATTAGTAGTGTTTATCTTTAAATTATGTATTAATTTACATTTTCAATTTATTAATTTTAATAGTGATATAATTATTTAATATTAAGAAATCTATTTTTCAAATTTAGTAAGATAATTATGTAAAATATATTTTAATTTAATATTATGCTAATTAATATTAAGACATCCATTTTTTAAATTTAATAACATAATTAGATAAATTATAATATAATGTAATTTAATATTATGTTAATTAATATTAAGTCATCCATTTTTTAAATTTAATAAGATAATTATGTAAAATATAATATAATATAATATAATAATTTACTAATCATAATTAATATAAAATAATACATTAATTATAATTAATAAATTTATTTTATACAGTAATTTATATTAAATAAAAATTTATTTTATTATTTGTTTTTGTTAGATTAATGTTTATATTTATTTTTTATAAGTTTTAAAAAGTAATTAATGATAAATTAGTAGTATTTATCTTTGAATAAATTTTAATAATTAATAAATATAAATATAATTAGTAATTTTTAATCAATAGAAATAAAATAAATAATATTTATATTTGAATAAAATTAGTAGTTTTTTAACTTTGAATAAAATTTAGTAGTTAATAAATACAAATAAAGTTAGTAGTTTTTATCTTTAAATTATACATTAATTTATACTTTCAATTTGTTAATTTTAATAATGATATTATACACTAATCATAATTAATATAAAATAATATACTAATTACAATTAATAAATTTATTTTATACACTAATTTATAATAAACAAAAATTTATTTTATTATTTTTATTTATTAGATTAATTTATATATATATTTTTCATAAGTTTTAAAAAATAATATTTATCTTCATATAAATTTTTAAAAATAATATTTATTTTTATATTTAAATTAAAAAAGTAATATTTATCTTTATATAAATTTATGAAAATAATATTTATCTTTAAATTATTAAAATTAAAGGAGAGGGGTAGATTTGTATTTTCACTCCTCCCTCCTATTTTAGTATGTATATGATATAATAATAATTTTTATTAAATATTAAATATTTTTTAATCTTTATTTGTATATTAATAATTAATAATAATCACTTATTAATTAATATAAAATCAATAAATATTTAATATTTAATGAAAAATGATATATATCATTATATTATTAATAAATTATTAAATTTAGACGATACAAGAGATTGACATATATTATTATATTATTAATGAATTTATAGTTTTACCTAATGAATTCAAATCATATAAGACTTTTTCGTCATTCAGATATAATAAATTTAAATCATATAAGAAATTAATACATATCATTATATTATTAATAAATTTATAATTATATATAATAAATTCAAATCATTTATTATTAGAATAACATATTTAAAATTATTGGATATATAAAACAACTATGATTAATTTTTTTAAAAAAAATGCAGAATTTGGGAATTGCTCACTTGCAAAAGTTGCTCATTAATCAAATAAATAAAGAAAAAATAAATAACGATTAGTGTTAAGTAAGGTAACAAAGTCAAATGAGAGGGAGCAAGTGGAAGCAGATCCTCCTTCTGGGAAAGTGCGGACAGCTGCTCCCAATAATTTTAATGATCATACGGATGATTTTGATTGGCGGTAGGACTTTTCTTCTTAACTTCAAATCACGCATGCATGTTTTCCGTCTATAAATAGCCCTCCATTGCCATTCCCAACAAGGTCCAGTACCTGAACCTTTTCTGTCTATATATGTATATATATATATATATCATTTCTTTGTGTGATCCGTGTTGAACTAAACCCATTATCGAGAACTAAAGATGGTGAGAGCTCCTTGCTGTGAGAAGGTAGGATTGAAGAAGGGACCATGGACTCCCCAAGAAGATGCCATTTTGATCTCTCATATCCAAAAGTATGGCCACAGCAATTGGCGTACATTGCCTAAGCAAGCTGGTAAGACTCCTGTTTCTTTCATGAACCCGTTAACCGACGGAAATGGAGACGTTTCTTGATTTTAGGGTCTTTAATTGCTGTCTTTGCTATAGGTTTGTTAAGATGTGGAAAGAGTTGCAGACTTCGATGGATAAACTACTTAAGGCCAGACATTAAGAGAGGAAACTTCACTCAAGAAGAAGAAGAAACCATCATCAAACTCCATGAAATGCTTGGTAATAGGTAATAATCGTTTTGTTTTTCTTTTCTCATAGTGCATATTCTTCGATATTTAAACAAAAGTTGACTGTATTAATTATAGCGTTTGATACTTACATCGAATTCTTGCAAGTTTCTGATTAAGCTTACTATGATTTTTCAGGTGGTCAGCAATAGCAGCGAAATTACCAGGAAGAACTGACAATGAGATTAAAAATGTGTGGCACACCCACTTGAAGAAAAAGCTCAAACAAAAAAAGAATGAACTCGACAATGTCTCCTTATTGCCAAAATCTGATCTTAATGTGAATTTACAACCAAAATTTAAGGATTCAACTGTTCCATCTCCCCCAAGATTAATCCAAAACTCACCCATGTCCCCTCAGTCTTCTGTTAGCGACATTTCAACTATTTCAGACATGAGCAGAAGCACTGCAGAAACAGACAGCACAAATATTGAAACAATCGATTCTTCGTCTGAGATTATTCCATTGATCGATGAAGAGTTCTGGTCAGAACCGGAAGTTGTTGAGAATTCTAGCATGGAATGGAAAGCTCTTGGAGAATTAGAATACGCGTTGCCGAAAGACATCATGGAATCAGAGTATTTTAGCAATGGTCTAGACATTATTGACGATGGTATGGACTTCTGGTATGATGTTTTTGTTAAAGCCGGGGGCATTGAGGAATTTACCGGGCAACTTGCATATGTTTTGACCGTTGACAGGGAAAAAACTACAAAAAAGTTTTGAAGTGGGCCCACGTTTGCCCGGAAGGAAGATCCGGTCCATCCAGGAAAGCGGATAAATAGGAAATTAGTATGGTAAATATATAGGAAATTCAAGATTAGATTAACATAGGAAAGCTGTAGATCAATTACTATTTTTTTGTTACATTGTATTTGAAATATTAAATCTGATAAAGCTTATGAGATTTTATTTATATAATTTTATATTAATTTATTATTTTCCTTTCTTCGTTTCCCTTTCATGATTAATGAAGTTAATGTTTAATTATGATTAGCATTAAACAAAAATACAAGTATTGGAACAAAAATGCCACTAATAATGGATATAATTAATGTAGTTAGCATGTAAAGGACGAATGAAAATCATAGCATGCCATGGCGGAGCCATTATCGGAGTAAAGGGATTGAAACCCTAGCTCTGGATGGAAGGGGATGTGGCTGTGGTGATTTCTGGGAATAGAGGAGCTGGTTGATGTGAAAGAAATATTATACAGATGGAGAAGGAACCTATCAAATAAAGATCAATACAAGAAAAATCCACTAAAATTTTGATATAAAATAATTATTTTCAATATTTTATATAATTCATACATTTTTAATTAAAAAATTAGAAAAAAGCCACATAATGTTTTTAAAAATTAAGATATGAGTTAAAATAATTAAATAATTATATATATTAATTATTTTTATTAATTACACTAATTACATCAAAATAAATTATTTAGATTAAAACAATCATATCATCGATAATTTATATAATTATCTAGATAATAACTTATAAAAAATTAAGATTAATTTATTAAAAATACCTAACTACAATCATTATTTGATTAATCAGTTTAGGTTAATTTTTTTGTTAATAATAAAATAAATTATTATTAATAAAAATGATTAATTAAGTTAATTAATTATGTAATGATAAAAAATAAATAAATCAATAACTTATAATTTAAGTTAATTAATATATTATAATTGTGATAATATATTATTAATTCAAATTATTTTATTGAAATGTTAAATTGTATAATAACGTTATTAAGAGAGGTTAATAATATATATTAAAATAATTATTTAGATTTATGATTAGTAATTAATTTAAAAATACTTAAATTATTACTAATATCAAAAATTTTAACTTTTTTTTTTTCACTTACATTAGTATTGATAAATTAAAATTTAACCTTTCATTTGATGAATTTTTAGCTCGGTAACTAAAACAAATTAATAGATTAAAAGGAAATTAAATAATATATTAAATATGCTTTGAACTATAAGATGATATCAAGAAAGCACCCTCTTTTTCTCCCTTTTGAATTTTCTTTTATTTTGACCTTTGATTTAATCATAAGTTATGAACTTTCTTTTATTTTGACCTTTGACTCAATGATGAATTATGATTTTTTTTATTTTGACATTTTATTCAATGATGAGTAATTATATAATTATATTTTTTTTAATAATATGTAATTTATAAGTAGAAGTTTATACTTATAAAGATGAAGAGTTGAATTTAAACCTTAAAATTTCTTTAAAAATACTAATTATAAAATTATTTTATGACATCATCATGTTACATCATCTCATCTATCCAATAAAAAAGGGAATGGGAATAGCAACAAATAGAGTTCATGAAAATTTTAATCATTACATAATAATATACATTATCTAATTAAGATTGATATTGAGAAAATTTGTATTAGAAATGGTAAAATAAAGTTTGTTTAATTAAATTTTTAAACCATTCATTTTTATATCAATTAAAAGGTTGAGTTATTAATTTTTACACTAATTATATCTCTTTGATCATATTTTCATATTTTCAATAGCATAAATATTAAAATAAATTTCAAACTTTTTCATCATCTATCATTAATTATTTTTTATTTTTCAATTTATGTTATGATTAAGGATATTAAACATTTAAAACTTTGATGATATACATAGACATCAACTAGAGTTAATTTGCTTAATTTTTAATTATATGATATTTAAATTATGCAAAAGAGACTAAGATATTTATTTAGTAAATATGTTAAAAGAAATGAATTTTACGCAGTTTGACTATCTATATTGTTTATTTTTTCATTGATCTTTATGTATTTATAACTCTAATATTAAGGAGATACTTTTACAGGATATTATAGATGAGAGTCATTTTAAATTTACTTTCTATCGATTTTCAAGACATGTATATTTCTTTTTCAAAATAAAAAAATATTAATAATCGAAAAATTGTTTTAACGTGGAAATAGAGAACTTAAAAAATTAGATAGTAAATTTATAGGACTTTTGAAATTAAACAATCCTCAGAAAAAAGAGAGAAAAAACCTCTACATGGAGTAATGATGGGTGGCAGATGGTTTATTTTTCACATGGTAGGATATTGAAAATTAATACAATGGAAACGTTGTTAGGGTCATCTCAAACTTTGGGTTGTCTACGTATTCTACTGACAAGCAATGATGGAACCAACCGAGTGAGGTGGTCATTGTGACGGATAGGGTTTTTTTTGTCAACTCCAGCCACTCAAATTGGGCATTTCTTCTTGATGTTGCCCAATTCTGCTTTAACTCCCAGAAATGCTATACATCTAACCGAACTCCTTTTGAAATTGTTTCAGGTCAACAACCATTGGCTCCACACTCTGTTGATGTCATCTATACAGACAAGAATCCAAAAGCCTTTAACTTCACAAAAGAGTGGAGACAGAATGAAGAGACCACACGAGCACATTTAGAAAGAGCATAACAGAAGATGAAGAAACATGCAGATGCCAAGCGGTGACTGGTACAATTTGAAGTAGGAGATCAGGTGCTGGTACGATTACGACTAGAGCAAATCAGACCGAAGAACAAGGATCGACGGCTGATACCAAAATACGAAGGACCGGTACCCATTCTAGCTAAAGTGGGGGCATCAGCTTACAAAGTACAGTTGCCAGAGTGGATGAAGGTGCACCCTATTTTCCATGTAAGCTTATTACGACCGCACCATGCCGATAAAGAAGATGAGACTCGCAACACATCTACCAGACCAGCGATGGTAAAGATGCAGATGAAGACTTCATCAAAGAGAGTAGCTGAGATTCTGACTTCATGCATGAATATCACTGGCAAGCATAGAGAGTATTTGGTGAAGTGGAAGGATGAACCAGAAGAAGAGACTAGCTGGGAAAGAGCAGAAGCACTCCAGGCATTCAAGGGCTTGCTTGAAGACTATGAGAGAAGACAGTTGACGGGGTCGTCAACCTTTTGAGCGGGAGAGAGTGTGACGAATAGGGTTTTTATGTAAAAATAAAATGAAATGGGTAGAGTGGGATTGGAAGGAATGTATGTTATTGTTATTTCCAACAAGCTAGTCATAGAGTATGTAAATCAATTACTTGTGATCTAGTGTTTATCAATAACAGAAGTAGCCTTATTCATCCATGTCCCATTATTCTTCTATGTGCCAATGCTATGTGTGCTTTGCTGTGATTGTGGGATGAATATTATGCTACGTGTGATGCTTGTCTATGATGTGCCTAGATGTGCTTGTCCTAAAATTATTACAATCATGTATAAAGGAGCTAACCTCATTTTGTACCTGTAAGTATAATTAATCGGCTGGCTTGTTAAAGGTAGTGTCCGAATACGAGTGCCGCACGGGTCCTTAAGCATTGTCTCATATTCGACCCGTGACATATAGCACTATGCACATAGCATATAGCAAAATAAGGTTAGCTAAGGTGCCCACTTCGGGCACGTATTGCAACTTATTCCGGCATCGGAATGGCTTCATTCAAGCTTCCATTCCCAAGAGTAAGTTGTAGCCATGAATTTTGCATATTCATTTACCATTTAGGCACACCATTTGCCCCCCGTTTGGTCCATCCAAAATGGCTGCTCGTAACAGATTTCTGGGACAACCTGTACAGGCTGTCCCCAGTGCCCACTTCGGGCACGTATTCTTACTTGTTCCGGTATCGGAATGGCTTCATTCAAGCTTCCATTCCCAAGAGTAAGTTGCAGACATGAATTTTACATATTCATTTGCCATTTGGGCACACCGTTTGCCCCCTGTTTGGTTCATCCAAAATGGCTGCTCGTAACAGATTTCTAGGACAGCCTGCATAGGCTATCCCCAATGCCCACTTCGGGCATGTATTCCGACTTGTTCCGGTATCGGAATGGCTTGATTCAAGCTTCCATTCCCAAGAGTAAGTTGCAGACATGAATTTCGTATATTCATTTGCCATTTGGACACACTGTTTGCCCCCCGTTTAGTCCATCCAAAATGGCTGCTCGTAGCAGATTTCTGGGACAGCCTGCACAGGCTTTCCCCGGTGCCCACTTCGGGCACGTATTCTGACTTATTCCGGTATCAGAATGGCTTGATTCAAGCTTCAATTCCTAAGAGTAAGTTGCAGACATGAATTTTGCATATTCATTTACCATTTAAGCACACCGTTTGCCCCCCGTTTGGTCCATCCAAAATGGCTGCTCGTAACAGATTTCTGGGACAACCTGTACAGGCTGTCCCCGGTGCCCACTTTGGGCACGTATTCATACTTGTTCCGGTATCGGAATGGCTTCATTCAAGCTTCCATTCCCAAGAGTAAGTTTCAGACATGAATTTTGCATATTCATTTTCCATTTGGGCACACCGTTTGCCCCCCGTTTGGTCTGTCCAAAATGGATGCTCGTAACAGATTTCTGGGACAGTCTGCACAGGCTATCCCCGGTGCCCACTTTGGGCACGTATTCTGACTTGTTCTGGTATCGGAATGGCTTGATTCAAGCTTCCATTCCTAAGAGTAAGTTGCATACATGAATTTTGTATATTCATTTGCCATTTGGGCACGTGTTTTCTGCCCTTTGGCTTTGGCTTGAAGAACGCAGACATGAATTTTGCATATTCAGTTGCAGACCAAATTACAAGGTCATGCCCTTTGGCTTGAAGAACACAGGTACTACCTACCAGCGAGCTGCAACAACACTGTTGCATTATTTGATCCACAAGGAGGTCAAAAGTCTATGTGGATGACATGATGGTGAAGTCTCCTACTAGAGGAGAACATACAACTACTCTTGACAGATTTCTCACACGCGTTGAGAAATACGGACTCAAGCTGAACCCGAAAAAATGCACATTTGGGGTGACATCTAGCAAGCTGTTGGGTCACATTTTCAATCAGAGGGGTATCAAGGTGGATCCTGACAAAGCAAAGTCAATCATTGAGATACCTATTCCCAGAACTGAGAGAGAAGTTAGGGGATTCTTGAGACAGCTCCAGTACATTAGCAGATGCATCACCAAGCTCACTACCATGTGTGAGCCCATCTTCAAAATTTTGAGGAAGAACCAGCCTATGGTTTGGGATGAGAACTGCCAGTTTGCATTTGAGAGGGTAAAGCATTAACTCTCTAACCCGCCGATTCTGCAGTCACCTCAACCGGGAAAACCACTACTACTCTATCTAGCCTTAGAGGAGGAGTTAGTGGGTGCTATGATGGCTCAAGAGAATGATGTTGGAGTCGAGCATGCTATCTACTACTTGAGTAAGAAGCTACTGCCGATAGAAAGCAAATATAGCACTGTTGAGAAGCTGTGCATGGCTATGGTCTAGCTTACCAAGAAACTCAGGCATTACTTCCAGTCATACCAGATACAGGTAATCTCCAAGGTTGATCCTATGAAGTATTTGTATACTGCTACTTCGCTAGTAGGGAAACTCTCCAGGTGGCTGATCCTATTGTCAGAGTTGGATATGGAGTATGTCACTACCAAGGTGATCAGCAATTGCCGAGTTCTTAGCATCCAGGCCGATGGATGACTCTGAGACTTTTGAATTGGACTTCCCAGATGAGCACTTGGGGGCAGTTGATGTCCAGAAATGGCAGTTACACTTTGACGGCACAGTCAACAAAAGGGGTGCAGGTGTAGGAGTTGTGCTAATCACTCCTGAAGGAGAGTTAATAATGCTTTCAAAGCGGTTGAGCTTCTCAGTCACCAACAATATGGCTGAGTATGAAGCATGTCTCTTCGGGCTAGAAGCATTGCTAATGGTTGGTGCCCCAGATGTATAGATATTTGGTGATTCGATGCTCGTCATTCACCAATCCACGACTGAGTGGGAAGTCAAAGAGGAAAGGTTCAAGCCTTATGCTGAATACATGAAGCTCATGGTTCATAATTTCAGCTCCTGCCAATTTCAGCTTCAGTCTGTGAGCAACCGCAGAGTCAAGCTCAACCTGTAATTATTGAGCAGTCAAGGATCCCTTGCTATTTCGAAGAATGGGTTATGATGTTAGATCCATCAGATGGGGTCCTATGGTACACAGATATCATGAACTTTCTGAAGACTAGAACTTATCCAGAGGAAGCCAATAGAAATGATAATCTAGCTCTACGCAGACTAGCAACCAACTTCACCTGGCACCAGGGTGTTCTCTATAAAAGAACCACCGATGGTCTACAACTTTGATGCATATCGGGGAAAGAAATTAAATCCATTATGGAGATGATACACGCTGGTGTATGTGGGCCCCACATGAATGGATTCACGCTTTACAGAAAGATCCTACGCCAAGGATATTTTTGGCTCACTATGGAAACAAACTGCATACAGTTTGTACGGAGATGCCATGAATGCCAGATTCATGGAGACTTGAGTCACCTACCACCAGTCAAATTACAGAATTTGACAACGCCTTGGCCATTCTCAACATGGGGAATTGACATCATGGGTGGAAACTGAATCTTACGGTAAACTGGGGGCAAGGCAGGTTGCCAAGTTTATAGAGAAGAATCTTATATGCCGATATAGGGTGCCGCATCATCTGGTATCAGACAATGGAGTGCAATTCCAGACCCAAGTTGCAGACTTGTTGGAAAATATAGGATTGAGCACCATCGATCCTCTCCTTACCGCCCTCAAGCTAATGGGGCAGTCGAAGCGGTTAACAAGACAATTAAGCGCATCTTAGCCAAAATGGTACAGACCTACAGAGATTGGCATGAGCAGGTGCCATTTACCTTATGGGGCTACAAAACCACTGTAAGGAGTCCTACGGGAGCCACCCCCTATTCTTTAGTTTATGGGACAGAAGCCGTATTGCCAATTGAAGTGGAGCTGAAATCACTTTGGGTCATTCTAGAATCTCAGTTGCCAGAAGCAGAATGGAAAAGGGCCAGGTATGAGCAACTGGTCACTATTGATGAGAAACGGCTAAAGTCTCTCTATCATCTACAGCTTTACAAAAAGCGCATAGCCAACGCATTCAACAAGAAGGTTAAACCTATGGCCATACAGGAAGGCGATCTAGTTCTAAAGCAAGTTAGACTAGCTATCCATGATCCTCGCGGAATGTTCAGGCCTAACTGGGAAGGCCCATTCCTAGTTAAGAAAATCCTCTCCAAAGGCGCTGTTCGCATCTCAGATTTGGAGGGTAACGAGTTCTCAAAACCTGTCAACCTTGACCGGCTGAAGAAATATTTTGTCTAGAGCAAAAGGTAAAAGGAAAATAATAAAATAAAAATGGAAAGCCTGGTGAGCTGAAAACCTGCATAGGCAGTTCATGCAAAAATTAAGGCAAGATGAAAAACACACACTCGATGAGTTGAAAATCCACTTGGACAAACTCATGCAAAAGTTAGAGCTATTTAAAAGCAAAAGGAGAGCGCTAAAATAGTTGATTAGAAAATCTTGCACGAGGTTGGTCAATAACAGAGGTTGAGTCTGATGTGCATCTGGAACTTCTGTGTTGGTTTTAACATTTTCATGTAAATGTTTTAATCTCATTAATGCAAATGGAACACATGTTCATAAACTTAGCCTTAAGTAATACTAGTTGCAAATACAAAGCATTATCATCCTTCATTATATATTGTTGCCTAACAATATTTTATAGTACATGATTCAAGCTTGGCGCATCACCCACAGCTTGTAATCATCATCAGTAGCGGGTCCAGCTCCAGGAATCTCCACCAGCGCTATCCGGCGGAGAGGCCAAGTCCTCTTCACATGCTCCACGAAGCGAGGCACCAGCCTGCCTCCTTCAAACTCTGTCAGCCGAGGTATGGTCTACCGCTGGCCATACTGACGACAAATCCTAGTAGAACTGTAGTGCGTGCAATGCCTGAATCCCGACAGTGGGATGCAATCTATGTAAGTCATCACAGTCACATGTTGTATGCGCCACCAGGGGCAGCTCCATCTGATCTCACTCTCAGCTTGAGTCCCCATCCATTCAATCCAGCCTTGGAACGACATTATCCTTGCCTCACTAAAGGCATAGCCCCTCCGCATGTGGCTATGAGGAAGGTATCTCTGTGGATCACCCGCTGGCGGTGCCAGGATTCCAAGCTTCTCTTGAAGCCAAATATAAAAGAAAATGAAAATAAAAGCTCGCTGAGTTGAAAACCTTGCAAAAGGCTGCTCAGGCAAAAGTAAGAGCGACCTGCTGAGCTGAAAACCCAAGGGGGCAGCTCAGGCAAAAATTAGGGGCTGAAACAAAAGCAAAATCCCGATGAGCCGAAAACCTTACAAAGGGTGACTCATGCAAAAGCTAGGCCAAAAATGTAAAATTTCCTAAGTTGAAAACCTACAAAGGCGGCTTAGATTTCTCACCTGTAGAAGAAGTAGACTGCCACTGAAGCGCTCAGACTATCCACGCTTCACCTTATCTAAACTAAGGATCGTCTCTGCTACAATCATAAGGAAAGGGGTCCGACCCTCCATAATCTGGTCTACCACAGACCTGATCAGCAAATCTCCATGGTCGGACGGATCGACAAACAAGAACTGTGCCAACAGTCCAAATCCAGCTTCCCTCAGCCATGATGGGTCTTCCGTAGATTTTTGACCGCATAGTCGGAAAAGGGCAATCAGATCTACAGAGCCGTCTGAAGTCAAAAGAGAACCCACCTCCCATGGACCAACATTAAAAGCCCTAATCAAATATGAGAACACATCTCCAATGGGCACTGGTACTGTCAGCATCGCCGTCATGCTACAAGTAATCCCGAGGATGGCAGTAAACTCCTCATACATCGGACACAGCTCCACATGCCCGAACCAGAATACGTGAACTTCCGGATCCCAGAACTGCACGATAGCATGCAGAAAAGCGTGATTAATTGAGACATGCTGGAAGGTTCTTAAATATTGGAGCCCGATCTCGCCCAGTCGACTCCACTCATTATTTCCCCAACGGCGGGAAAGAGCGCGGAAAGCAGATAATGATTGCTGAGTCACTGTATATCTAATTTCTGCAAAGAAAAGTAGATGGGTTATGTTATACTAATGAACATATAATCATGATGTATTTATAAGCAGCAAACAGCATTGGATTCTACTAATTAATCCAAAAGTTACACAGTTTAAGCTTTTGACTGTTCATACAGTAGGTACGCAACAACCCTGGTGTACTAGGCATGCAATTGTCAGTCTGTAATATGTTATTCTACGTTAATACAGAGTTACAAAATTCTAACATCATGCATATGAGGGTTTGACGTCACATCGTCTCTATGCATCATCCTCGACTGGAGTGATCATCAGGACTGGGGGCATCCAGGATATCAATGTTGTAGCACAATAGATGCTCTGTCGACCAGGTGATCTCGCGTCCCATCTGCTCTGTCATCTGAGCATAGCAACCCTGCTCCTCTCGCTCCAACGGCCCACTCATCCACAAACATGAACATATAGGCATATAAGGCATGCATCCATGCATTTCCATGCACTCGCATTTATAATAGGTACTCACCACAAATACGCAACACACATTGGGAATGTGCACTGCACATTGCAATTTTTGCTAATATGTGCCTGGCACTGTGGGGGTCTGCTAATGTGCGCCTGGGTCCCACAAATATGCCCATGAAGAATTAGGCCTATGGTAAAAATTTTGAAATTTTTCGAGGTCGTTTGCCCCTCCGAAGCTCAATTTTCACGAGCCGCAGCGTGTGAAAAATCCAGAAATTCAGTCAGAATGCAGCAGACTGATACTCAAAAATTCAGGTATTTTTCCTGGACTATTTCAATACTAATTTCACTGACAAATT
>CANYBF010131177.1:0-26429 GCA_948192965.1 Dalechampia spathulata | reverse complement strand
TTTTCCTGGTTTGTTTAATTGCTCAATTGAGTTGGTTAAATAAGCCGGGTGGCGACTCCATAACATTTTCTCGACGCGATCTGTCTAGTTCCTGTAGTACTTCAGGGGTCTAAGCTTTTGAGAGCAAGCACCACGGCATTTCATGCCGAACAGCGTGCAGCATTCCCAGCGTCCGGGATATGCTACTCTCACACAGCGGTCACAGTGAGGTTGCCCTAAGTGTATACACACTTGATACGGTTTTCCCATCTTTTATTTTTAACTTACCACACATTTCTATCTTGTTTTTCTCCAACTAACTGTACCTCTTCTTCTTCACCTCCTTATTCTTTATCATTCTCATACCCCATTTTCATTTTTCTTCTATGGAAACTGCATACCCTCAACTTTCTCATACATTTTTCTTTTCTATGTCTATAGATAACATGAAAATCATACGGTTGTTTCATCCATGTTTGAAGGAAACTGAAACACTCACAAAGAAAACAACCAAAACCATAACTGCTTCTTCTTCTGTTCTCAGTAAACTTCACATTTTCAACCAGATTTAAGAGTATTCTTTATGGCTAAGCTAAAATATACCCATTTTCCTTTTGTTTTCTTAAAGGCCAAAATGCATGCTTTTGTTTCTTACAAGATACAGACCAAAATCATAAGAACCATAAGTTTTTCTTTTCAAGCCGCAACTTTAAAGACATCCAGAAGCCATTTTATTGATGGATCATGATATGCATGTGGGTTTTTGGGTGTGAGATGAAGCTATGAAGGTTTAAGGAGATATTGGTAAGAAGAACGAGTGTAAATCCTAAAGAAGATCAGTTTTTATTACGATTTTTAGTAATTTTATTGGAAGGTGAGTATATTTTTGTTGTTAACTTGCTAGATTTATGCATTTGTACCTATACTATTGTTTTGGCTGAATTGATTTGGGGGTTGTTCTTGTGAGGGCTGAATGTTTGCTGAAGAGTTTAGAGTTTAGTTTTGATTTGAGTTTTAACAAAAACTTAGTGATGTAAATAGGTGATTATAGTGGATGTAGCGTGTGTGTTGTGTTGTGTTTTCTTTCTTTCTACCAAATGCTTAAGTTGGGTAAACTAATTAAAATGATGAGATTAAATTTAAATTAAAAGCTTCTCTTAAAAATCCATATGGTTTTCATAAGATGGATGATTTAATTAAGACTTAAGAATTAATAGAAAGTTTACGGTTTTAGATGGATTAAAGGAGGTTATACGGCCTAATTAATGAATATAGAGTTTAAGCTTGATATTTTAATTATTTAAGAAATGAAATTTAAGTTAATAGCCATTTTAAAGTTATGGTCTCAAATGCGTATATAATTAAGAAAATTTAGTGTTAATTAGAAGCTTAAAAGGGGTTATTAATCAATGGTATTAAGAGATTTTAATTCAAATTTAAGATTATTGGTTCATTAAGTTATTTATTATTTTAGATTAAATAAATAAAAGATAAGATCAATAATTCTTATGATTGATGGATTGAAGTATGGTTATATATATGAACGAGGGAATTGAATTATTAAAATGAGGATAAGATAAGGTTTGGACATTAATATGAATAAGAACAAAGGGGCATTTAAGTGGATGATTTGAGAGCATCCGGCAATGATTACTATAAGGGCATAAATAATTGATGATATAAAGTTAATTAAATAAGATTTAGGGATGATGATTAAATTGAAAGTTAGAATTAAAAAAAATGCATAAAGTTTACGATAATTTTTGTATATGGGACTAATATGGAACTATGAATTTAATATGATAAATGTTATAAATGATTTATTAAAATAATGACTAATTATATAAGAGGGAAGATTAGATATAACATTTAATGATTTAAAGAAAGTAAACGATAAGATAAAATAAGGTTTAAAAATGAGCAAAGAATAAGATTTTAATTCAATTATGACATGAGTTTTAGGAAGCATTTGTATTATAAGATGAAACCTTATATGAAGAATATAAACTAAGGATATGTGTATTGTGGTAAAAACAAAATAATGATGACGTATAGTTTATAAGTTTTTAACTTATTTATTTTTTTTGTAATGACAATTAAATAAAAAGATTATGATCTAAGGTTTACTCAATATAAATGGCGAAGTGATTTTCACAAGACGTAATATATATATATATATATATATATATATATATATATATACACACACACACACATATATGGTTATATGTAAATAGAATAGCAAGGTAAGAATAATAAGGATATATATATAATTAAATTGAACAAAGCTTAGTGAATGATTATTATATGATTATATATATATTAAGATATTGATGGAATAATTAAGCTAAGTAAAGTTCTGTTATTAAGAAAGACATAAATTTATAAAAGATAATCAAGTATGGAATCAGAAATTATATGATACTATATAAATGGTATATAGTTGAATGATGATATTAAAAAAATAATATATATATTTACAGATGTTAATGAAATTATATTTCATACAATAAAGGAAGTTGGATGAAGTATCCTTAAGAATTTATTTAAGTTTATCGTAAAGGATTTAGGATATAATCAGGATATGATATCATTAAGGTATAAGGTAAGAATATAGAACATAAGAGATATGGATGGGTTATGATTATTATATATGCAAGAGTCTCCTTTTACAGATAATAAAATTTTAATCATTATGAATAAAGGGTATGAAAATAAATGTTGGTATTATTGCTTAAGGTATAATGATGATTACACTAAGTGATGATTTATGATTAATTAATCTGTAATAGTATATGTTGCAAAACATGAATGATTAATGATTAATGATGAAATTTTAATTTATTAATGAAGATGAATGTTAATTTGTATTAAACAAGGTTTAAAGGGGAATTAGACGTGAACCACTGGAAATACAAACAAGAAAGCAAAAATCAAGTTTGTGCTTTATAGTTGATTCATAATTTTTGGATCAGCAAGTGAGTACAAACTTACCTTACTTTTTAACATGTAAATACATGTTTTTAATTATAGTTCTATTTAATTATGGTTATAATTACTTGAGTTCTTTAGTAATTGAATTTTATATAATATTTATTATAAATTATGGAAACACACATACAATGACTTACTCATTTAATAATTTATGATGTTATGACATTTTGTAATGGTTTGACATAAATCATTAATTATGAATAGTTTATGACATTAGAAATAAATCATTAATAATAATATATGATTATTATTAAAGATTATATGTTATAGCTAATGGTGATATGTTAAACATAATGATAAAATATGTAGAAAGAAAATGAATATTTTATTATATGATCATGAATAAAAAAAATGTGTGAGAAAATTTATGCTTGGTAAAATTACTTAAATGAATAAAATAATTAATGACAATAAAGCATATTGATTATATGTCATGGAATATTTAAATAAGGAATAAATTAAATTATATGGTAAAATGCATAAATTTTATTGTGGGAATAGCAAGGAATGAGTTGATTGTAAAAGTATGATTTGTATCAAGGATTGATACGTAATCATTAAATTTTACAGTATGAGTCTCTATGCATATAATTATGATTTATAATTAATCAATATATGAGGTGTTATAATTGTTTATGGAAATCAAATGATTTATTGATAAATGATGGTTTATAAGTTTAAATATTTATGTATTGGCATTATGAAAGTGATGCTCTTTATATTATTATTAATGAAAGTATGAAATGGAATTGATGTTAATTGGGTTGTGCGCTACATGAAATAGATGTTATATGAAATGAATTTTTTATATAATGACATATGAAAATCATACTATATGAGGTGCATGACTTATGAAATGGATGATGTTTGATATGAACACATGCTACATGTGTATGTTTATTTTGGCATCATGGCATAAAAATTTATAACATGTCATGAAACATTAAATGACATATTTATATACATGACATGTCATGGAGAAATAAGGAAAGAGGAAAAAGAATGAATGAAAGGAAATAATAAATGAAAAGGGTACTCAGGCATTATGAAATGAATTTCTACGGGAAATGAATGGAAAGGAAAATGATATAAAATGAAAAGGAAAAAGGGTTCCAGTACGTTAAACCATTGTATTGTTATGAAATGAATGTAAGACCCAGTACCAAGCACACTTATAAAATAGCCTAGTATGAAAGAGGGCAATGAAATACAACAATTCAGGAAAATAAGAGGGAGGTTGCATATCATGAATGCATTCTCAAAATTACATATTATCATTCATATATCATGAAAGTTAATTAAACGATATATGATAGCACTGCAAGTGCACATGAATAAAAGATGCAAAAACATGATAGTTTCTTTATGGTATGAAGAATGTTGTATATGCTCGCATTTCCATAATGCTGATGAGATGAGTTGATACAAGAAAAAACAATGGAAAATGGCCAATTTGAAATTCATAATAAATAGTACATTGCATTACTTATAATGAGTTATATATAGTGAATGGGGCTTATGTTTAAGAGTAAAAATAATATATTTTGAATAGGATATCCATTATAATTGTGATTTATAATTGTGATTAGATGAGTATTTCAATGAATAATAAATTTATTCTATGTTATGTTGGATTATAATTAATCATAGATATGGTTATAAGTAGACGCTATAGAAAACAGTTAAAAGAGTTTATATTACTAAATGGCAATAACACGAGGATTGTATGAAATATTTTTAAGGTCATTCATGTTAAATGTCGATAGAGAATTTAATTAATATAATTAATTATATTATCAATTATAAATATAAGGAAATATATATATTAAAAAAAACAAGGGCATTTAAAATAATTACAAGATTTTATGAAATCCTGCAATGTTATGAAATTATTGATATTGGTTATGGGTATTATAGACGTGCTACAATAATGAAATGATTTTAATTGTGTAACTATATTTGATTAATATATAAGACAAATGATTACATTATTTAGAAATAATTCAAAAAAAATTATAAATCCAAGGATAAATAGATGATACGTGCATATATAGAAATAAACTAGATACAATAATGACATCAAGTGAAGGATTATTCAAATATGTTACAAAATCAAATAAATATTGTTATACATAACGGTGTTATCTAGAAGTAAACTTTTAAATGGTTATATGTTTATGCTATAGAATTAATGTTATGGTTTAATCGACTTGTCTTGTATATAATACAAAAGATTGAATTTAGTATGTTCTATTTAAGCACCACTAAGTGATATACAGCGTTCGTCATTTGATAGACACAGGTTAGCAGATGATATCAAGCATGGATTCCCAAAGCACCAATTCAACAGAGGTCTCTTCGAAGGCAAGGACTGGGAAGGGTTTCAAGTTCTAACTAATTAATTAATTAAGAAATTTTTAAGTAATATTAAAGGTAGTAAATGTAAGAATGTATTTGGGACAAATACTTCCATAAGATTTAAAAAAAATTTCACGTATCCCTTGTAGAGTAATTAGTGGTTTCCACTTACGGGAGATTGTTAATTATTCTACGGGAGCATGTCACACCTCAGAAAGGCGTGACATTGAATACAAAATAAAGGATTCAACTCACCTTCCTCAACAAAGGTAGTTGAACATAAGATAATGGCTGATGTAAATTCTTAAGGATAAATCCTTCTATATGCCTCCCTCTCTCACAAGGCTTCCTTCTTACTGTCTTTCTCTGTTTCCTACCAGTTTCAAGTGCAACTCTTGATGTTTCATCAAATTTCTTAAAAATCATTGTTCAACTATGGCCTTTTATATTGATTCTAGAAAAAATAAATCCATCGCCTCAATATACTTACCACTGTAGTAATTTTCCCTCTACATATAATTTATTAGTAATATTTACATATATTAGTACATTTAATTAATATTTATCATTATAAATTTCCTTACATTGATTCAAATAACATATATATAGTTCATAAATTGCTTGATATAATTATGATCTAACCTTCTAATTAAATTTATAGTAATTTAAATTTTCATAACTTATATTTTTGTTAAGTCATTTACCTCATTTAATTAGTTATTCACTTATTCTAAAAGAAATTTTAATATGGAAACTTAAAATATTAATTAACACCGTTATACCCAAGTATAATCAAATGCTAGCTATAATTTGACACTCACTTATATATTATTCCTAAGCAATCCTAACTTATCCTCTATTTTAATTACTCATTCACCATCTTTCTTTCTATCATAAAATTTATCAAATAACATCAATTTTTAATATTTTATTAATAACCATTCTTACATCAAATGCAATTATATTTTCTATATAACACTAATAATGTAATTATTTATAAATATGGTAAAATAATTTAAATGTCATATTATTAGTCTTAATCAATTAATCACTAATTATGCTAATATTTTAATCATTAAAATAATAAAAAAATGACTAGACATAACCGTAATTAAGATAATGATAATGAATATATGGATGTGATACTCCATACTTTTGTCTACTTCCGTACAAGATGAGAAAAGAAATATGATTATGCTCGGATGAATGAGTTTAATTTCAATTTCAAATACATTCTTAAATTTGAGGATGTGTATTTTTTTTGCATAAATATGCTTCCACAATTTGATTTATTTTGGAAAAGAATCATTTCATTTTACAATGTTTTTTTAAATCCAGTATTATTTATTTTTAAACCCTTAAAAGTTGATATTTCTTTTATTTAACCTTTTGGCTTTTATTGTTTTTCATTGAGTCTCTAATTCAAACTCTATATTACAACATAAAAGTTTGGGACTCAAAATCTCTGTGATTGAAGGGCTCAAAAGTGTTTTTTCCCCCTAAAAATATTAGCTTTGCTTTTATCAATATCATATACAGCAATTCCACTAAAAACAAAATTCCTTTGTGTTGTTTCTTGTAGCTTTTCTTCATTAGATAGGTTTGGATTTAAGCATAGTATACCATCCCCACTTCAAGAGTTGATGCATGAGGTATGCTTAAAGCATAACTTGGCCCCCTTGAGTTTTTCCTCAGGAAATCATACCCATAATTGATCACCACTTTCTTCATCCAACTTGATCCTCTTTTTGCCCTCACATATGTATGTCCTAGTATAAATGCCATTCCAGCTTCCCTGGCTTCCATTAGTTCCTGTAATTCATCTTGAACACTTCTTTCAATCTGAGAACTTTCCGGAATGGTAAACCTCACTCGCTTTTTGAACCTGTCAGTATTTTGTATCTCCTTTACCTCCGAAGTTTCTCCCATGCTTGAAGATTCTGCATCATCTTCGGACAATTTAACGCCTTCAAAGGATGATGATAATGTCCCGATGACTGTCATCTTTTCACGATCTCCTGTGTCTTCTATTCTTGCATCAGTTTCAGGTTTTTCTGACCTGATAAACTCTGCAATGCTACAAATGAGATCATTCTCAAATTCTATATCATCCTTATGAACATCTCGATAGCCATATCGTGCTATACATCGATAAAGACAGTAATCTTTCGGACCAACTCTTCCTACTAAGAACCTTTCCTCAGGTCTAACATGTGGCACCGGCACAGATTTGATGCAGAGGAAAACAACTACTTGGTGGAAGGCAGGAAGGTTTGTGACAAAATGAGAGAATATTGCCGGGATTCCAGAGACAAGCTCAGTATGCACAAGGCCGATCCCTCTAACCCGAACAATACCAAGATTCGGACCCAGACTGAGAAGCCAGTTTATGGAGACCTTGTTCTGAACATCGGCTTCGTATTTCTTTAGCGTTCCGTAATGCCAAGCATACATAACAACAAGGAAGATAAGCGAGAGGGCGACGGGCACCCAGGCCCCTTCCAGGAATTTGATAAGAGAAGCTGAGAAGTAGAGAGCCTCAATAGAACCAAAGAAGAATATAAAACAAACGGCTAGGATGACATTTTTATGCCAGCATAACACCATCACCAGAGACATCAGGCACGTTGTTACTAACATTACAGTTATAACTGCCAAACCTGTCAAGGGATTAGAAAACGATGGTGCTGTCAGAGATAGGATTCACAATCAGAAGAAACCATTATACAATGATCAAGCTGACAGAATGTGACGATTCATCGGGAAAACTGAAAGAGCAAGAGAACAGAATGAAAGAGAAAAGCACATATAAGCAGTACCTGATGCATTTCCCATGTGTTTCGTGTTTCTGAAACCGACAGTAACGGCCAAACATAGCAGCATCAACGTCCAATTGATCTCTGGAATGTAAATCTGGCCATGAATTTTGGATGAGGTGTGCACAATTTTGACCTTGGGAAAGCAACCAAGTGACGAGCACTGTTTGATTATTGAAAATGTTCCAGTGATGATGGCTTGACTTCCTACCACTGCAGCGAGAATGGCAATTGCCAGAACAGGCCATCTTATTTTCTCTGAAGCAAGATTAGCACTGTTATACCAGGTTCGATGAATATGTGGATTGGAAATCAAGAAACTATTATGTCAGGAGATTTACCAGGTACAGATACATAGAAACCAATCCGGTAGTCGCTTTCAATTATATGATGCTTAGAAAGAAAAGCAGCCTGTCCCATATATGCCAGGATCAACGAAGGGTAAACCACAAAAGTGAAAGCAATCTGCAGAATTCAAAGTAAACATTTGTTAGAAACATGGCAATTTTAAGAAGACACGCTAGTTTGTGATTTTGCCAGCTGGGAATCTAGAAATGGACCAATACCTTGATGGACAACTGCGAAAAGTGACCCAGATCAGCAAACATTGCCTCCGAGCCTGAAAGTACAAACAAACTCTACATCAGAAAACAAATGTAACAACCCTGACAGACAGAGAGAATGTTGTTTGTACCTGTAATACACAAAAGAATCCCACCCAAAGACATCCAGCCTCCCCTCTGAGTCTTCTTCAGAAACTTGTACATGTAATATGGGGAAAGTGCCTGGTAAACATGGGGATTCCAGTGCAAAATATTGTACAACCCGATGGCACTTATGCATAACAGCCATGTAATCACCACCGGTGCAAAGAGGAAGCCTACCCTGTGGGTTCCATAATGTTGGAGAGCGAACAAAAATACTAGAATAACACAAGCTACGGGTAGTTCAACATCTGGAGATTTCGATATCACATAACTGTCAGGAAAGCTATAGATAATCATCATGGTTTACGCTTTAATTAATAATCCTGCCTAAATAAGATCATTAATTGTACTTGGTATTGATCCATAAGTGACAATATATAAGGAATTAAATGCGCCATTGTTCATTAACCAGAGAAGCAGATTTCATACTTCAGCCGGTGACATGCAATGAAAACATTATCAATTTAAGAGGATATATTCAAAGTGATTAGGAACTTCAATTGTATATCATCAGGCATTGACATTAATAACTCCAATTCAACGAGCAATAAAAACCATAGTGGATACTAAGTTTCCCACGAATTCCAAGCAACTAAAGCAAGTAGGACCAGAAAATTAAATGGATGCTAGTTCACATGTCAGAAAAATAAAATGATCTGACCAAAAATGTATTTAGCCTCTTAGGGAGGGCACTTTGCCTCATCTTTAGTTGGGTATTGAGTTCGACATCTCAAGATCATACTATGGTTCATCTTGTAACTCATCTAATGGAGTAGGTTCCTCGTCTTCCATTATCAAAAAAAAAAAAACAAAGAAAGAAAAAAAATTATGAATCTTTTTTATATAGTAAGTTTTAAAATTCATCGAAGATTTACAAATAAAATTTATGAATATTTTTTTTTTAAAAAAGTAGAAGAGTGAGGCCAATCTAATCAAACAGTTGATGATGACTTCAAATCCGGTATCGTTGGGCACTATAAAATTGTAGACAGCAAGAAGACTTGATGAGACCTATCGCCATGATTATGCACGTGTCATGGGGGACTTGCACTAGTTGTTACCAGAATTAATTTGATCACTTTCAAAGTCTCCATACCGATCCTCATATATGAACATTTTCTGAATTTTTTATTAATACTATATTTTATTTAAAACCAAAATTCAGTAATTAAATAATTTATTGTTAAACTAACCGAATAATTTAGGTAATCACTTGCTCTCTTTCTTAAAATTTCGTTTATTTAAAATTTCTCATAATATTAAAGATAAATTATCTTTGTTATATTATTAGTAGATGAATTTTAAATTTTTTATCATAAAATTAATAAAAATATTTAATACTTATAAATTTTTTAAAAAAAGTTTTTATAAGATGATTTGCATTAAATTATTTTGATATTGGCTTTTCATGTCTCATTCAAAGTAATCACTTTTTTCTCCACCTTATAATGTCAGATTAACTTTATGAGAGACACTTAATATCCTTAATCTTCTTTCCTAAGCCATACGTTAGATGCTCACTTTTCGTCTTTTTAAATAATTTACATGTATCTTTAAACCCTTATTTAGCTAGTTTTTTTAGAATTTGTTTCATTTATTGGTAAAATTTTATGGATGATTTTAATATAAAAATTTAAAATGTTTATTTAAATAAAATATATCTATTTATGAATAAATTTTATAAATTTAATGAAATTTATTTGAATACAATATTATCTAAAATGAGAGTTTCAAATTCATTTGCATCAAAAATAAGCATAAGCTTATTTGAATTAATTAAGCTCATTTAAAAGATAAAACTTATTAAAGATATAATATTATTTTTAATTTCATCTAGTAATTTAAATTTTTAAATTAAATAATTTTTTAATATAATATCAGAATATCTATAATAAAAGATTTAAAATTTAAAATGTATAAAAGCTTTACTTATTTATATATATATATATATATATATATATATATTCATATTTTAAATTCAATATATATTCATATAATAAAATATATTAAAAATATGAAATCAAATTCAATGATATAACTTTTAAATGGAATGGATTATTGGTAGAACTTTTATGATAAATGTTCTAAAGTTGTTGGTATTTAAGTCTTAAAAAATTTTATGATGCTTATCATCCAGATGATTTCAATAGATTTGAACAGGTTGACTGTGATTTGACTTTGATTAAAACTCAAGATTTGTCTTGATTCAAATTTGCTGGGGACCAAATAAAAAAGAAAGAAATATTTGCTGGCCCCCCAATAATGCATATGGCTGTTAAAATTCGATTGCTTTTCTTTTCTATTTTTTGTTCCTTGTTATATGGCAGAAATGTAAGGCAGACATAACATAAAGCTTTTATCTTCTAAAATTTCATGTTTCGTTAAGGCCGTAGACAACGTTCAAATAAACTTTAGTTTTTTCGTCTAAGCTTTTAATTTGTTTTCTAAATAAAACTTTATTAACCATTAATTTAAAAGAAAATCAATATATGCTATATAGAATGATTAATTTAGATAGGTAAGCAGGTCACTTAGAAATTTCTTTAACGTGGTTTCCTCGCTTGTCTTCACGTCATATTAAGAAAAGAAGCCAAATTGCTATAATATTCTTTTGAATTTTCCAGACCACCAAAAAGATATTGTAACCATCTTAATCTGGTCTAGCTTGACACTTACGGTTGCCTGGATTCGCTATATGTGTTTTCACTTTTAACCATTAACAAAAAACTAAAAAACAAAGAAAGAAAGAAAGAAGTCTCCAAGTTGGTATCTGGATTTAACTCAACCCGTATGAAGGATTTGAAATCTGACCTTGGAAAGGGACCCTCCTAAAGCGGATAAGCTTTCATTTTTTATAAAGACTCCAACCTAAATTCTCAAAAGGGACTGACCGCCACCGCACTTAGTGGTCTCTCTATACGTTTTTGTTTTAGACTTGTAATCACCTCATAATTCAGAGTTCCTAATTAAACTTGTTTGACCTTTGATGGCTAGTAATCACCTCATAATCATACTTATCGCAGACATGAATGACTAATCCACTAAGAGCTGTGTAAGTAATTAGCTAATAATTGTTGTTGACATGCAATTCAAACTCATTGGCTTTCAGTACAAGAAATTGCAACTTACACTGATGCTGCTCTCTTGACATGGAAAGCTCCAAACCAGAAACAGCAGAGAAAACTCCAGAAATTACCAAATCCCACAAAAAAGAAAAGACAATTTCTTAGACATGAAATTAAGATTATTTTTTTTGAAAGAAAAATGAACAGATAGAAAAAAGAAAGAAAAAAGGAAAAACAATATTAAATACCAGAAATTGCAGGTGTAAGAACTCCGTCTCCGATAACCATACAAGTCCCGATCAAAGCCAAAACAAGCAACACCCTTTGTAATATTCTGCACTTCTCTAAAGTCGTCTTCAAACTATAACCAATAATATCATTTTTATTATTTGAAAGAGATTCATCTTTCTTGTATTCTGATAATTCCTCATCCGCAAGTTGGCAATTGGGGAGAGAACTAACTCTGGCATGGCGGCATAGCAGTGAATAGAGGGCAAAAGTGCCACCTTCACCATTATCATCAGCTCTCAGCACTATGAAAACGTACTTAAGAAGTGGAATCAATGTTAATGTCCAAAATACGAAGGATAATACTCCATAAATCTCTTCATTGGTCTCTGAATGCTGAATATCCTCTGCAAAAGTGCTTTTATATACATATAATGGGGATGTACTTAAATCTCCATATACCACTCCTAAACTCTGATATGCCAAAGTTAACACCGTTTTCCATGATTCTTTCTGCAATAAGAACACAACAAAGAAGAATAATGAAAATTACTTCAAAGCTGATGCAAGAAATTAACCATAAAAGCAATGGTAATATAGCCATATCTGATACCTTGATTGGGTTGTTATCAGGAATCACACCTTCAAGATCCATTATAGGATTTATATCTTTTGATGGGATTTGCTCATAGTTCCATTCTTGAAGCAAAAGAAAGAGTTCCCAGGTGGATTAGCTCACAGATTTAACCACTAACTGAACATCTAACTCAAGTCAGTTCAAGCTAAAAAAAACCAAAATGAAAAACCAAGCAAAACAGAAATCAAGAATTTCAACTGAAGTATTGAATTGTTCGTTATTAAATAAATGGGATAGTGTAAAATTTTCAATCAATATTCATGAATATGGACAAATCAAGAACAAACACAAAGCACAACAAAACCAACATAGAGAATAGTTTTTATGTTAAAACTAAAACCTTACATATATATAAACATGTATCAAATAATATAATATTATTATGGCTGTAAGATTGAATGAAAGAGATGAAGAAAGAGAGAGTTTATAATTATTTTATACTTTTATTTGCTGGACCTTGATAGAATATTTATAATAAGGTTAATCTGATAGAGAAAAGGATACTAAGAGGGAGAGAGAGAGGGAGAGAAGTGGTATGCTAACTAGGTATGCACTAAACTCCTTTTTAACTTCATCTTCTTTAAAGAAGCAAAACCTAACAATGGACCACTGGAAAAAGGAAGAGATTCAAATCAAAATAAATTTTTGACATTTATTTCACTACAAAACAATTGCTGGCACATCATATCATAATCACTTCACCTTTCTTGTATTTGTACATTTGCACTACATTGCTTATGTAGCTATTTTTATTCATATTTTGTCTCTACTTATTCAACATTTCCCTTTTTATACTTGCTCAACCTTTCTCTTTATTGAATAATACATGGATCATTCTTCCCTACTAATAACCATGAGCTTCTTATCATGGTTATAAATTCAAATTTATATTATTAATAACATATTAATAAAAATGGTAATCAACTTTTATCCTTAAGTATGAGATTTTGAATTTAAGTTCTAGCTACTAAAATAAATAAAATTTTTAAATTTATAATTTTTATGATATAAAGCTTTGTTTGTGTGCCAGAAATTTATTTTGTTGAGAATTTCTAATTGACTTTAGTAAAATTTAATGTTAGAATAAAGTTAGATTATGGTTTTGATGACTAACAAAAATTGATAAATTTTCTAATGTGTTTATGAATTTGTTTTTGCAAATTTTTATTTGAATTTCCTACTTAATTTACTAAATAAAAAGGAAAGAAAATATAGAGATAAATTGTTGATTTTGGAGGATTATTTTTATATAATTGAAAATTTATGGATATGACATTTTATCATTTATGAAACAGATTTGTTCTTTGTTCGATGAAGTTTTAAATCTAGACATTTATTGCTATTGAGGAGGGAAATAATTATTTTCACATTTCATTACATGGAATACATGTGGATTTTTAGGAATAGTTGATTTGTACAATGGGATTTTTAGCCATGATTTTGTATGAAAATTAAATAAAATTTTCAACAAGTTTTGGTACAAATTTGTTCTAAATTTGTTTAAGCATTGAATTTATTATGTTGATAGAAAAGGAAGACTCATATTTGCTATGACGAAGACAAATTCCAGGCATAGTTCTTTTATTTTGTTCACGAAGAAGAAAAGATTATGTTTGCCAAAGAATAAAAGTTTAGCTACTTCATTCTTTCCTACTTTGGCAAATTCATTCTCTCTTTGCTAGTGCATTTACATGTCATGTTATGAAGCATGAAAGAATGCTATTCTTTATTACCAAGGCTGATGGATTGCAAGAAGCACATGGCAAAATCCACTCTTTCCATCCTAAGCAATTCTCTTTCCAAATTTTTTATAGAAGATATATGTTGTTTCTTGAAAATTTTCTACAACACATAATTTCTTTAAGAAAGATAAATGAAGATTTCAAAATTAAGAAATGAAGTTAAAAATTTATTATTTAGTTATTAGTTTTATTTGTTAAGTAATCTTAATACCTTTTGAATCTTTAACATTAATTTCTTCAAATAAAAATATTTTTAATTTACCAAAATAAAAGTTTTCAAAAAATTTTCACATATTGGGTTGAAATCTCCAAGAATGGCAACAGCTACAGTAATCAAGAATTCTTTTGTCAATGATTTATAACTTTTTATATTATGTTTACATAATAAATATATTTTCATATTTTTGTTAATCTTCTTCTTTTATATTTTTAGTATAATATGGTAGTATTTCATTATATGTGTTGCATGTTTTTTAATATAAGTTAATAAAATTCTGTAGATAATATTATTTGAGTGTATAAAAATTGTTATATATATTATACTTGATTATTTGTAGATAGTAATCTATTGTGTTAGTTTTCATACATTATTTTAATATAAAAATAATTGTTTAGAGGAAAAACCAAACTTCATATCTTTAAACTATTGATATTTTATTTGATCCTTTATTATATTTATTTTAAAGAGTAATGGAAGATTAAATTTTTGTTTTATGGATGACTTTATTTAAAAAAATTCAATGTGAGTGCTTTAATATGAAACAACATTATTTAAAGGGATGATGTGGAAAAGAAACAAATCAAATGATGAAATGACGCAAAAATTTATTTTCCTTTTTATGCCAAAATTAACACGAACCATTTAACATCAAAATTAATAAGAACCCTAATAAGAATCAATCGATCTCTTTTGAGAGAATGGAGAACATCTATCAGAAAGAATCTTAAAAATGAGATAGAATGAGGACTACTATTCAAGAATCTACAAAAAAGAAATTTGTGTTGTCATTTGGAGAAAAAGGTAGCATACCACGAACAAAAGGGCAAGTTCTTTTAAGGAAAAACCTATGCAATATTCTTGGATGGTAATTTATAAATTAATATGTTCTCTATGTTTTATGGGTCTTACTTATAAAGTGTATTTAATTAACAAGGACAAAAATTAGTAACGTACATATATAAAAATTTTACTTAAAAAGAGAAATCAATTTTAAATTCACAACAGCTTCTTAATGAATTATCAATGGTATTACAATTTAATCTTAATAGAAGTTATTTGTTTACACAATTATATCTTAAATATTTACGTCATATGTTTAGTATTATGCTTTATTACAGTCTATTACATGGACTACTTGAAATTATATCATTTCTTGAAATATAGTTTTTGTAATATGGTAAAATCATAATTTATATCATTATAGTAATGAAAGCAAAAGTATGTTTTACAGTGTGACATGATAGAAAATTGATTTTAAAGAATAGTATAAAGTCTATAGATGGTAAAATAATAATGATTGAAGAAATGATGGACATAGACTATTTATCTTATCTTGCAATAATGTTTTATATTAAGGAAGATTTAAGGTATAAAAAAAATTGCTCTCTATAATAAAGGGAAGAGTGGGTTGATTCTAGAGATGAAAATTTGATAATTTGATGGAAATTACAAATGATATAAGAAATAAAGAATGATATAAGAAATAAAGATTGTATTAAGTTTGTCATTGAACATTTAATTAACGGGGAGATTGGTGAGCATGGGAAATAAATAAAAAAAAATTGACCTTAGCTTGGAATGATGCAAAATACATCACATTTTAAGAAGAATATAATTAATATTAGACATCATATAAAAATTGATTGTCATGTCAAATTGGTGAACATGTTCCCATAGAATGATTAATAAAGCTCATATTGATTAGAATTCATTAATTATCCTATAAATAATATATAATTTTTTTAAATTTTAAATTTAATGGAGTATATCCTATCTGTAAACTTAATTGTTGATTCTTTTAACTATAGTTGTTATGCGAAGTTGTTATATGATCACTTGATTGAATAATTATTTATAATACATTTACACTTTATAGCATGTCATCCAAGCAATCATTGCATATAACATTAATATAACATAAACAAACCATATATTTAGTTATAACATAATATTATAGCTTCTTTATAAGCATAAAATATTTACTATCCATAAATTTCACAATAATAGTTTTATTAAAAAAACACTTGCTAGGAATATATTACATTGTAAAAAAGTGAATCTGAGGATCATGTAAAACTTTGAGTATCCTAACTACCCTGGTGGCTCATTAATCCATACACTTCTTTGAACTACTTTAACATGCATTCATCAAAGGATAAATATTGAGTACATAAATCAATAATGCTTACTAATAAATGAACTCTTAATAAGATTCATTTAAACTCATAAGTATTAAATAAATTTCATAAATGAAATTTAGCAACTAAAATATGTAACCATAAGTATAATATTGTGTAATACAACCATTTTTCAATAACTCATCATATTATACAACATCACCATGTAACAATTATATTTTCATTTTATACATTAATATCATAACAATATTATGTTGTATGTCAATAAAGGCAAATGTGTATTGTATTCCTAATATGTATTACATTCCTCTTTTCTCTATCATTTCATTAATTCTCTATCCTCAAAATTAAACAATTTATATTGTGTATCATTTTAATAATTAATTTCCTAGTTTATATATCCATCTCCCTTATTTCTTTATTATTTCAATATATAAATATACTAGTGTCACCCTTATTTCTCCTTTTATTTATATATATATACATATACTAGCACCATTCTTATTTCTCCTTAGATATTTATTCATATATAAATAATAATGCCTCTTTTATTGCTTCATAATATCATGATAATGAAATATGATGCATGATTTAGTCACCTCTTTATTATGTATGCAATTACATAATGCTATCTCAACTTTACATTAATAGAGTTTCAAAAATATATGTTAACATGCATTTAAAAATGAACAAATAAAATTCAAGTCATCCATATTATTTCATGATGATATGCTCGTATTTAATAAACCTTTTATTTTACCTATCAATTTTATTATCATGCCTTCTGCAACGTAACATGCTCCTATAGCATGATTACTAACTCTCTAATCTACAAAGTTGATAATCACACTACAAGGGATTCAATTACTTAACCTGTTAAAATACAATATATATTTTTTAATTTACACGTATAACGATTCATCACCTATAAATATTTCATTAACTTGTTTATTGGGATTATATTGTCAGACAAACATTTATTATATCCACACCTTTTTATTTATAGACATCCCTAAAGTTATCATTATGTTGACTTCGTAAAACACAAACACAACATTTTATATATTATAATGGTTTTATTGCCAATAGTACCTAAAGAGTAAAGTTACATGAAAATCAAGGAATAGATATCTGCTTTGAAGTCCTAGTCCTCTACCCAAATACATTATCTGAAAGACCTGCTGCTGACACCACTAAATCTCATGCTCACTGGTGTCACTAGTGCCTACGTTCATTAATTGACAAACACTGAGTACAAAACTTAGTGTTGCTAGTAAAAGAAATAAATATAAATAACTGAGTATAAAACTTAGTGGTACTAGTAAAAGAAATAAATATAAATAATATAACAATCACATGACATCAATAAACAATGGAATCATCATTTTAATATAATAAATCATTTCAGAACCATCATTATCTCCTTTAATCACCATTACTATTTACCTATGAATTTTATTTCAGAACCATCATTTAATCACAGCCATTCACAGTATCATCATCATTACAGTTATAACATTCCAAAATGTTATTTCATCAACATATATTAAATATGATGAAATATGCATTTGAGAATGCAATTTATGAATTGCACTCTCCCTCTATTTTTCCTTTACCATTTTCATTTTATTTGCCCTTTTTCATTCGGGGCCCTTTTCATTTATGTATATTTCTGTACTAGGTGTTTCATTTCATTTATGTGGTTCAACAAACTGAAACCCATTTCATATTCATTTATTTCATTTTTATTTCTTTTTTTTATTTCATTTTCCTTTCCATTTAATTCTTATAGGAATTCATTTCATAGCCTAGTACATTTCCATTTAACATTTCCTCACTTTCACTCATTTTCCTCCTTCTTTATTTCTCCATGTTATGCCATGCCATGTATTATATGATAATGCAATGATGCTTATGAATTGATAAATGAATGTAACATAATGTTACAGATAAACATTTAATGCCATTGAACTATACCATAAACAACGTCCCTTTTTGATCAGTTTAATGATCGAGGAATACTAACACAACTAGCACAAACCTGCAATCGCCTTCCCTTTATCTAAATTACCTGTGTCACACCCCGACATGCTCCCATAGTATAATTAATAATTCCCCAAGTCCAGAAAATTAATAATTACACTACAAGGGATTTACAATTTAATCCATTCATATAAATGTTCTCATATACTTTTATTCATATCAATATTAATAACACATACCAATATAAACATGTCACAAACAAATTTCATGCATACAGTTTAAGCTCAAACCACACTAGTTCATCATGTCAAATTCAAAGCTTAAAATATTTAGTACACAAGGTTTACATATAATTATTTTACTGCCAAATGCCAAAGAAAGGAAATTTGCACAAATTTGCATCCATAAGAGTCTGTCATGTAGTCTAGGTTCTCTACCAATATCCCACTAAGGCTTTGAACCAGCTGCTGATGACACTAACCCTAATGTGCACTTGAATCACTCGTTCCTGCGTTCATCAAATGACAAACGCTGAGAATAATCTCAGTGGTGCTAGTAAAATAGGAATAACCAGTGTAAATAATGATTAATAATAAATATAAACCATTCCAACGCATTGTAGGTACAGTCAATAACCACTAACATTCCATATCTGTAAACTCATCATATAACCAACACAATTCTATAACAATTGATTATCATGTCATGAACATGTCTCTGAGAATGCAATGATGCTTTGCACTCTCCCTCTATTTTTGTTTAACTATAGCAATCTCTGATACCTTTGTGATTATTACAATATTTGCACCAGATCCATTGTAATGGTACTTCTCGTACCTATAGGAACATCTCATTCATTTAATATATATAAATATTGGTACTTCTTATACCCGTAGGAATATCTCATTCCTTCATTATATCGATACTTCTCGTACCTAACTCATCCCTTTGTTATGCCTCCCCAATACCATGACATGCTATGTTAAAGTAAAATGATAAAATGTACATGTCATGATGTAATGCTATGCTTCATGTCATAATATGAATATTAATTCTATCACATGTCATCATTCAGACATAAACCATTCCTTCCTTGATCATTATCAATCATGGAGCAGCAATAATAGTTCAAACTCTCATAACATCTAATCAAACATGTATCCACATGTTTCTATCAAGGTAAGTAAGAACTCACCCGCTGATTCATTAATAAAGAATCAGCTAATAAATAGCACAAACCTGCAGTGAACTTTCCTTTATCCAAATCCTTTGATGGTACTTGAATATCTTCTTTCAAACCACCTATAACATTACAAGGTATCCATACTTAATAAAATAAATAATTCATATAAATTTCATAACACAAATATTTCAATAAATGCCAAATTATAAACAAAGACTATCCCTTTTTAACCACTTATCAAAACCAACATGTTGTTCCCAGTGAGTAGTCTACCTTCCTTGAGACTTTTAACTAAATAAATGATCTCAAAATAAAATAATCTCTATACTATTAGAAAGTAGACTCAAATATCTTTCCAAATATATACTATACACCCTAAAACTCATCCAATAATACCTTTAACTTGAAATCAAAAGATATGCAAAATAGAAGGCTACACCAAAACATAAAATCATGTTATCCTCTAAGACCTTTGATCATTGTGGAAATTTTTTGCCTAAGTAAATGACCTTCAATTGAAATTATTCTTAAACCATTGGAAACTATACTCAAAGAGCTTTCCAATGGTATATTACACGTCTAAAAAATCATCCAATAAGACCTCTAACCATTGCTTACAAAATGGTCTATCGAATGCTGAAACAGGCTGTGGCCACGATCGTGGACTCAACTCCATGATTGTGGAATTAAGCAGAAACTTTGCAAAACCTACTGGAAAATTCCACGATCGTGGAATTTCTTCCACGAGTGTGAAACTGGGTTCAAAACTCAGTCTAAAATCACTCCAAAACACATCCAAATGATCCCTCAAACATCATAATCTATAACTACAACCAAAATATCATCAAATCACTTCTAATACTTACTAAAAACATCAATTAAACACCATTTTAAGTTCAATCTTTCATCACACAACTCATGCTTGCTCTTGCCAAAACAACCAATAAATTAATTCAATTTTTTAACAACATGAACTACTAATTTCAAACTCACAACCCATGTCTTTATCCCACAAAAACCACAAGAAACGCATCATTAAAGGAGGTACATACATAAAAAGAAGAAAAGAAGAATTATACTCTTAGATCCAAGCTTCCTCTTACCTTGAATTCAAAGCCTTAGGATCTGGTTCTGTAAGAATAAGGAAGAAGAGAGAAAGAAAGGTTTTAATAATTGTAAGAAGGGAAACCGTTCTGTGGTTGTAGGAAGAAGAAGAAAGAAAGATGATAAGAAGGAAAGTGTATAGCTTGCCAAAGTTGACCCTCCTTTAACCCTATCATAAACTACCTTAATCATTAATAAATTATAACCATACATATTTCTTACTTAAACATATACTCATATATATATAATACACACCTAATAAATATTAATTCATCTGCTTAGTATATCTATTCAAACTTTAACTAACATATAATATATATATGTTCCATAGAATCACCCATTTCATAATATGTGCATAATTAATTATCAATACACATATAGAATTAATTCACATATTCATTTACATGAATAAAATTATTCATCTCAACATCCTCATTACCATCATCCCTAGCCAATCCAATAAACATGTATCACCACTTCAATAAACATGTATCACCACTTCATGCTATAATTTCATTTAATTACCTACTTTATTCATGGTATTGTATACGCTAATTAACCAGTTACTGTATCATATGCATAATAAAGTGTACATAGAAGGGTGTTGTGTATGTTGATGTGACAACTTGGTGGTATGCGTTGATTATCCTTAGAACCACCTAATCACAATTCAATATTCGTATTTAATAAAAAGATTGAATACTATCATTAACAATTCATAATTCACTCTTTTGAAATCACATTGTAGTATATATATATACTCCACTGTAAAACAATTATTCATGTATACTAAGTCAATTCATATACTAAACACATAATATCAATTAAAGAAATCACATTAGCATTTTAAAAAAATGTAATCACTATTCATATTAGCTATATTAGCTATCGTGTTACACGGAGCAAAATAAAAAAATATATGATATCAAAATAATATAATATTCATATTATTGAAAACTAGATTTAATAAGCTTCCAACCAGTATATTATAAGTATAAGACTCCATTCATTTAAATAAATATTAGATCTATTAATCTATAATCTTTTTAATTTATTTTTTAAAAAATCTAGAACCTAATTCATTACTTCCTTTATTATTAACAAAACTCTTAGTCAATTGAAATTCATTTGATATTATAGTACAATACACAAATATAGTTAATATCATAATACAATACAATTAAATAATTTTCAAATAACATCTTATTTATATATTACTTTTGTGATTAATATAATCCATTAACATCACTTATTTAGAAAGTATTTAAATTATCATCTTTTAACTTCTTAAAACATGCCCTTTTTAATTCCACTTTCACTTAACTATTTAAATACTAATTCAATAAACTTTATGTTATTAAAAAGTAAGTTTAATAAACTTCAATTTAATATGCCATATGTCTTTAACTTATTCAATAAAATATCCAATTCATACATATAAGTTAGGATACTTTTAAGTCGTATCTCATACACATTAAACACTTCACATTCCATCTTCATTTTGTTCAAAAAATTGAAATCCTATGCAAACCATTTTATACCATTACAAAGTTGACTCATTAAGCTTTCTAATGACTCTTTACATGCTTAATTTAGTGATCATTTAAGCCCTTTAACTTAAAATTGGCACAAGCTTCAATAAGACTTCCCTTAACCACTTAAAATTTATTCTAAATCCATGTTAAAGGAAACATGCCATATACCACTTTTAATACCAAATATACTTCAAGTTTAGGCAATAGAAAGAATCATTAATACTTAGAAAACATTTGACATAAACTTTCAATCATTAAACTTCAATGTTAAGAGTAACCGCATGTCATCTATCTTGATCATTTTATAACTTAAGTTATTGTGATTTCTTAAGTACTTATTATGTGAACTTACTAATTAATTCAGGCATGCAAAAGTTATTACCATCCATACTCATTTTTCCTCATAAGAATTCGGCTAAGCATGCAAAGTCACTAAACTCACAGACACATATATGACAACCATCAAACAATGCCCATTTTACTACATTAGCTTGTACAACTTCACAATAAAGACTCAAACTAATAGATCTATAAAGAAAATTATTTGACCACTATTTTATTTTATTTTTATCACTCAAATCTCATGGATCTACAAGATCTAGCACTCAATTATATTCAGCCATACTCACCTTAAGAAAATAAAGTAAAATAAAGTAAAATAAAACTTGCTCTCCACCTTGATCTAGCCACCATTCTACAAAGATCTTCCCTTGTTTGACCTCTTACCTTTGCTTACAACCTGAATCTCATATGCATGCAACTTGAAACCTAGATCGGACAAGGAAATAAGCATTAGATGTCATATATGTTATGGTTCATAAGAAAAGCTTGTAGATCTAATGTTTTCAGCCACAAACTTGCAAGAGGAAAGAAGAAAGTGTTTCGGTCAACACCTTACAGAGGAAGAATAAGGAAGGTTACGGCTAAACATTAAATAATATGTGTAGATCTATATGTGTACTTGAAATGGAAGTGAAAAAGAGAAGAAAATAGTACAGTTGAAGGAAGAAGAAGAAGGAGTAAGAAGAAGAAGTAAGGAGAAAATGAAGGAAAAAGAAGGAGATGAAGGAAAGGGTTGGGTCACCTTAGGAAATGGAGAGAACATGTGGTTTAGGATAGGATAAGGGTCAAATGACCGAATGGGGGTGGATAGCTTAAGTGTTAGGGTGGTCCATGGTAATACTATGCACCTTCACACACTCGATTGTACCCCTTAAATCATACTATTTCATATAATTATATGTATATACTACTAATTTCCCTATATTTAACCTTTAAAAAGACTTATATGTATACCATAATTTACATAATATAATACCTATCCCACTAACACATATATCTATATATCTAATATTTTTTTTATCCTCTACTAATACATTTATCTATATCAATAAAAATATAATATCTTTATATTCCACTCATATTTTATATCTATATAAATATATTTACATACTTACATACTTATTATTTAATACATTATCTAATTATATATATATTCCTTTTTATATCATATACATATTATATATTATATTATATCATTTCTATACATACCAATACATTATTTAAATACCATTATATTAAACTTATACTAATATATTATATATACTAATTCATTAACTAAACCGTATACATATACATTATATATATACATAATTTTTTTTATATTCTCATATTAGAATACCGTATACACACACACACATATTATATACTATAATACATTTTATTATTTCCTTTACATATTTTTATAATATTTATTATTTTTAAACACTTCCTGTAGCGTATATACATACATAATTATGTATACGCCTATAGAACTACCTACCATGGATTTATTTATATATATACAATTTATACATATTCTTATACACCCAAATTTATCTTAATTTCTTATATACATAAACTTACATATGTACATACATTTTCATATATAAATGCACGTATGTTCAAATAATTGTCTTAATCATGCACACGTAAATGTATTAAGTGTTCTCGACATCATATTCATCTTATTATCAGACCATTATTCAATGATCCAATTAATTATTCTCATATCGTCATCATAACATCTATCAATTAACACATCATTCACATTCCTTAGCACACATTTCCATATCAACATCTCAATCATACTCATATATTAAGCAATGCACATCACTCATATCATCAATGCAGTATGTGCTAAAAATGAGGATGTGACATTTATTTTACAAGTAAATTGGTATAAAGCATAAACTTACTTTTTCTTTGCTTTGTTTGACTACTCCATCGAGGTAGTAGTTTTTCTATCCTTCATACCCATTGCATTAATTTCTTAACACTTTAATTAAATGAATATCATAAATACCTTAACTCTTAACATAATTTAATATATTCATACATATATACATATTTGCTAGTTAGCATTCTAAGTAGTATGCTTGTCATGTTCTATTGAACCAATATCATTGTTTGATTTCATATCTATGTTCATATAAATTTTCTATTAATTATGTTATGGCGTATATCACACTTTCTCTAGCATATACTTTGATATTTCATGCCTCTTAATTGTAACCATTTACTTTATGTGTTCTTTTTTATTTAATTATTTCATATATAAGGTTTACAACTTAGCATCCTAATGTTTATATACACATAATTGCCTTATTTATACATTGGTAAATACCTCTATCCATCACCTCACTTTCTAATTAAAACATCTAAGTTTATCACTTCATTACTCTTACATTCAATGAAGTAATTAAAAGGTTATTAAACAAGTTTCCATTTGTATTTTATATGCAAATTTCTCTAGTATTATTGAACTTTGAATGCTTGACCAGTTATAATTACTCCTCAGTCTTTCTACCTTACATTGTACTCAACCAAGGGTCATATATCCACATATAGTTTTCCTCATTTGCATCAGCAAATTAAGTTGGTGTTCATTATTTTGGAAATTTTAAAGGAATGTGCCTAATTAACAATCATGCTACAACAACATTATGTTAATCCATTCATGAAGTTAATTTTGTTTCTAAATAGCTTGGCAATTTCATTTTGTAGTCCTCTTAGAAATCATAAACTTCAAGAATCCATATTCTAAATCATTCAAGTTGGCATCAACTTAATTAATGGTTTGGTGTAGTACAATGGCTAGAAGTATATATCCAAATCATACATGATTTGCATCATATACCTAGCCAACCACTAGCTTAGTTAATATGTTTACTGTAACATTCAATCCCAATTTCTAAGTGACTTACATTACTAACCATATAACAAGTTTAAGCCTTAAATTCTTAGCCCAAAAATGGTTTAAGGGTTGGTATACATTGCTTCAAAATTTCTTTTATCATGTGTACTTAATTGCTTAAACTCATAGATATATTCATGCATTTATATGACTTAGCTTATCCTCATGTTACCATTCAATTATCCATCCACTCTTTACTTACTTATAATAAAATCCTAATACTCAATAAATTAACATATGTGAATATTTAAGAACATTATGCCATTCAACTTTACTTAAATCAATCATATGATTTAAGGTCCTCTAATTCAAGCATTTGAGCCTGTGAGCACGCGTATCCGTTTCTCGGCTTTTCCAGTTTTACAGGTTTTAACTTTTGAGAAAAACGGGATATGTGGAGTCGCCACCTAGTTTGTTTCTATTAACCCAATTGAATTAATTTTTAAAACTAGGAAATAAAACCTTGGTTTTTCAGAGTTGAAAACATCCTTAGTTTCTTCAGAGT
>CANYBF010131146.1:0-21170 GCA_948192965.1 Dalechampia spathulata | reverse complement strand
AATTATTGAAAATGGTACGTACTGATGATAATTTGATAATATGGTTGATATGTTAAATGATATTTTGATATTTATTGAGATGTTATTCCTTATGATATTTGTTATATTTGTTATACTAGCACCATTGAGTTTTATACTCAGCGTTTATCAATTGATAAACGCAAGACCAAGTAAAGCTGCAGAACAAGAATGTTAGTGGCACCAGCTGGACATACTAATAAGCTTTTGGTAATGGTTGAATTCTTAAAGACTTCTAATTGTGCAAATAGTCATGCAACTACTAAATAAGTCCTTGGCAGTAAATTAAATACGGTGGTGGTAATATTAATTATGTAATTAATAACGTACAATGACTTTTAAATATGTAAAATAATAATGTGTGCATAACAATAATGTTAATATGGTAATGACTTAAGTATAAATTTATGTTAAACCTGGGAGCGTTAAATGAATTGGATTTTAGTAATAAGATTGAATACATATAATAAAAAAAATATAAAAAATTTTTTGCACTTAATTAAGGATGTATGAAATTCTTTGTAGAATGATTATTACTTTTCTGATTAGAGAATTAATAATTATACTACGGGAGCATGTTATGCAGCCAAAAATGTGACAACCTTTTCCCAACTATATGTTATGCAACGCCTTACACGAGCCAAACAGTAAATACATTGTATATCCAAATGACTCGTAGGGGCATAAAACTTATGTGTGCAACTCAGTTTCAAAAATGGAAAGACGTGACAAGCCGTATCAATATGGAAACAAGTTATAGCATGCACGTACAAAAGGCCAACTATATACCTCACCTTGTACAAGCGAAACGATAGATGCACCATATGATCAAATGGCATATGACATTGTAAAAGGCATGTATACAACTCAGTTTCGAAAACGGAGCTCTGTACCAAACTATTTCAAGAAAAACCAAAAATTGCATGTGCGAGATGAAAATTCAGTGTCAACAAACATAAATTATTAATCTAATTTAATTTAAATGTGTTATAGGAGATGTAGCATTTTCTACAAGTAGTGCTAGCAAGATATATGTAAACCTTGAAAATAAAGATATAACCAAATTGTTTTAAAGGTATTTTGGTCTTTTTCTACCTCATAAAGGGTAGAATAAAATAAGTAAATAATTAACATACAAAATTCTAATACTAATTAAATTATATAATTTTATAAAATGTAATTATTATTTAATAGATCATATTAGATATAACTCAATATAAGAAAATGAAGAGTTCAAATATGTATTATATTTTAATGAATATTTAAAGATGAAGAGTTGCACTAAATATTTTTAAATATATCATATTAAATATAGGTAAATAAAATAATTATAATTAAACTCTAATTAATAATAGACTTTTATTAAGAGAATGAATATATAAAATGAAGAGTTGCTTTAAATGTTTTTAAATATGTCATAATAAATATAAGCAATTTGAAAGAAATGAAAGATTTTGATAATTATAATTAAAATATAAATTAATAATAAAACTACTAAATTTCTTAAACATATTGTTTAATTTTTAATAAAATATATCCAAAATAGTAAGAATAAATACAAATGAAAAATATGCATAAGTAATGTCATTTATATATTCTTGTAAAACGAGTAAACAAAACAGATAAGGAAAGATATATAACATGCAAGATAATTAAAATATTAAAAAATAATATTATTTAATAAATGTATTGATAAAATTCTAATTGTTATATAATATGTAGTATTAATTTTAACTAAAAATGACCACATACAATTAGTTATAATAATAAAAAATACATATCTATTATCAATAAAGAAAATAATTCTTCCATATCTGCACATAATTCAAAACATTCAATAGTTTTTAGTAGTAATTGAATGACTATTAAATTATTATAAAGTGTTGTAATTATTTATTCGGATAATGACTCATTTTTCTCTGATATTAATTATATATCAACATTCAAATGATTAGTAATAATAAAGGAGACACCATGCTTGTATGGTCCATATTTATTCAAATTTAACTTCTTCCTTTCATTTTAGGAAGGACATTCGAAAATAAAGAAAGATGCAAAAAATTATATATGAAAAAAAATCGATATCAATATATATATACATAAAGCTAGATATTAGCATGCTTATGTGACATGTTTTAGAAGCATTTATTGCTTATATGACACATTGTAGAAATTGCATGATTTTGACTTTTAGTTTTGAATTTTAGTGTATTAATCCTCCATATCTCTCTTTTAATTTTTTCATCCATTTATTTTCTATAGACTTTTCATGTTTTTTAATAAATGTTATCAGTTAATTGTTTATTGAATTGTAACCTTTGATGTTTTTCTAATTTTTATGTTTCATTCCGCCTCTATATCATATCCTATCCTATATATGATAGAATTGTATTTCATCACATTTTAATTAATTGAAGATTTAGTCAATATATATGATATATTCTTTAATTTTAGATCTTAACATCAATAAAGATGATCAGAGTATTAGAGTGTGAGTATGTACAATATGAGAAGCTCTTAATACAAAAAACAATTGTGAACTAATTAGTTTGGAGTTGATCCTTATTAATGAAAAATTAATGTGTAAATAATTGTTAATATAATTATTTTCATTCCATAATTATTTTAAAATTAATAGTATTTTATTGATATTATATAGGAAAATCTGATGCAAGCTACTATTCATAAGACTCATGTGATAAAATACAAGTCAATGTTGATTGAAGGTTGTTTGTTTGTCATAAAAAAATATCAAGGTTGTGCAAAATTCAAAGTACTATTAATCATTATCAAGTGAATTAAAAATAATATTTCTATCTTCTACTATTTTATGAAAACTTGAAAGAGTATTGAAAATTGCATGAAACAGATTTGAATTCATTACTTCTGATTTGGTACAAGCTCTCATCATTGATAATCGAATTTTATTAGGTACATGTATTGTTTAATTTAAAATTATTTAAGTTTTAAACATTTATATATTCTTTTTTATATACTTCTATAGTTTATGTTTAAAATATTCTAATTTTTAGTATTTTAATTTTTTTGGATGGAGATGTTATTCATTTAAAAAATTGGATATTTAGAAATTGTTGGAATAAGAAAAAAGAGAGAGATTAAAATACTGACATTTTAGTAAGTATTTAGATATCTGTAATTTAATATTTATAAATTTTAATAATCTTTGCATCACTTTTATATTTGTATTAGTGCTTATTATCTTTAATAAATTTATGGTGAGATTTCTTCTAAAATCATATAGAATGATGTAGGAGAGAAGTTTGATATGCATTTATTGGAAAATAATGATGATCTTTTTATTATCATAATCACTTCTAGATAATCAAAAATTTTAAAGGTTTTTTAGTTTATTTAACTTATAAAAAGAATATATGGAAAATGTATTTAATATAAATTATTAATTTAATTTAATTTAAATGTATTATAGGAGATGTGACTTTTTTCACAAGCAATGTTAATAAGATATATGTAAACTTTGAAAATAAAAATGTAGATAGATTGTTTAAAAGGTATTTTAATCTTTTGCTAGGTAATAAAAGATAGGAGTAAATAAGTAAATAATTAACATACAAAATTTCAATACTAATTAAATTCTATAATTTTATAAAATGTAATTATTATTTAATAAATTATATTAGATACAACTCAATATAATAAAATGAAGAGTTCAAATATGTATAATGTTTTAATGAATATATAAGATGAGGAGTTGCACTAAATATTTTTAAATATGTCATATTATATATAGGTAAATAAAATAATTATAATTAAACTTTAATCAATAATATATTTTTAGTAAGAGAATGAATATATAAAATGAAGAGTTGATTTAAATGTTTTTAAATATATTATATTAAATATAAGTAAATTGAAAAAAATGAAGGAGTTTAATAATTATAATTAAAATATAAATTGATAATAAAACTACTAAAATTTTTAATATATTACTTAATTTTTAATAAAATATCTTTAAAATAATAAGAATAAATACAATAATATATTACTTAATTTTTAATAAAATATCTTTAAAATAATAAGAATAAATACAAATAAAAGTATTCATAAATAATATCATTCATACATTCTTCTAAAACAAGTAAATAAAATAGATAAAAGAAAATATAAACATGTAAAATAATTAAAATATAAAAAATAATATTATTTAATAAATATATTAATAAAATTTTAATTGTTATATAATATAAAATATTATTATATTAATTTTAATTAAAAATAACGAAATAGTATATAATATAATTAAAAGAAATCGTGGCAGTTCAGAATTTCTCTGATAATTTACCTTTTAAAAATCTCACCTTACTTCAACTTCATTTCCCGGATAACCGAGGCGAACCACTCTACAAAAATCATTTTTGATCATAGTATTTGCCCCTTTTCTTTTCTCTGAAACGGTGGTGGGTACGGCGGATTCCATTATTACCAATTTCGAGACGTTCCAACAAGGTATGCCCTCAAAATTATCTTTTTATCCGTATGTTATAATTTTTCACTTCAATTTAGCTCAAATACCTTTTGTAGAGGTGGTTTCAATTCTCAGATTTGAATGCTTTCATGTTAGGGCAAAGATGATTGGTGGACTGGTTAGTTTCAGGATAATAATATATTGAACGATTCAAATTACTTGAACCCTATTTTATTTACTCAAATATTTTTGGGTTTTATTTTAATGTTAAGCTGTGTTTTTCTTTATGATGGTAATATCGTTGTAATTTACATTCAAGTGGGTCTGTATGATATAGCTTCGTTTTAACGAATGCCATTATTCTGTTTTGTTAAAAATATTGTAAAAATGAATCTTTAGAAATAGTAACGTTTATTAACATTTTTAATCCATTGTATAAAATAACGATCAAAGCCAGTTATTGGAATGGTTTGATCTTAATTTCTAGGGGTTGCTTGATGCTTTTCCCTTTTATGTTTATTTTAGCAATATGATACCTGTTCTTCAGAATCTTATGGTTAATTTTGTTATCTAGTCAGCTAAATGGAGCGCTTAGGAACAAGTTTGTTTTGTAACAGACCCCTTGATATCTAAATACTTCTGCGCTGTGGTAGTTGAAGAATCTATGTATGATACTTGCAGAGGAAATTCTTCAAATAAACCTTAAAATCGAGTTATTTATTTATTCTTTTGTTTATTATAGCAAGTTTCTTTTTTCTGTTGATCTTCTTTTTCATTTGAATTCTTATGTTTCAGAAATTTGTATATAGTTGGCAAGGTTTCAGCTGCAAATCAAGCAATGATAACACTGATCAAATCTCCACCACTGCTTTTAGTTCCCCATACCCATCCCAATAGCCTGAAATTTTTAAAATCCTCAAAATCACACCGTGCTGTTATCTTCTCCAAATTTCGTGTCAATCATTCCCCTTTATGCTGCACTAAATTGACACCATGGGAGCCTTCACCTGTCACATATGCTCCCAGTGATGATGACGCTGGTAGCTTCTTGGGTAAAAATAGTAACATATTTGAAACTCTGAATTCAAGCAGCGGCGCTGAAGCACCAGTAACAAACAGTGAAGAACATTCAGATTCAGATAAACAGCCTTTGGAGCGATTTCAGTTTCTTAAATGGCCTATGTGGATTCTGGGTCCTGCTCTTCTTCTCACTACTGGCATGGTGCCCACGTTATGGCTACCACTATCTTCCATATTTCTAGGCCCTAATATAGCCAGCTTGCTATCCTTGATTGGGCTGGATTGCATCTTCAATCTTGGCGCCACCCTTTTTCTTCTCATGTCTGATTCCATTTCACGATCCAAGAATCTCGATGAAGCCAGCAATAGCAAGCCTCCTTTTAGTTACAAATTATGGAACATGGTTGCTTCTGTCTCGGGATTGATCATTCCTTTGATTATGCTGTTGGGATCCCAAAATGGCTCCCTCCAACCCCAGCTGCCTTTCATCTCATTTGCAGTTCTATTGGCACCCTACACCCTGCTTCTTTCTGTGCAGATTCTCACTGAGATGCTGACTTGGCACTGGCAGTCACCAGTGTGGTTGGCAACTCCAGTTGTGTACGAGGGGTATCGTGTTCTACAATTGATGAGGGGGTTGAGGCTGGGGGCGGAGATCAGTGCGCCAGCTTGGATGATGCATATGATTAGGGGACTTGTATGTTGGTGGACTATGATTCTTGGTATTCAGCTCATGAGAGTGGCTTGGTTTGCTGGTTTTACTGCTCGAGCTCGCCAGCAGCCGTCTTCTGTATCTGCTGGTAGTTAGTTATTGCTCATTGTACAGGGACCGGAGTACTATGCCTCGTATATACAGATTTTACTGAAGTACCAAACAATACATAGCAGTATAATACCTGTTGTAATTACACTGGTTTTTGTTTATGGAAAATTCAGCTTAGACATGCTTTGATGTGATCTGAAATACACACACACACGTGCAACTATCATGTGCATCAAACATGTTGCGTTAATATTTCAAAAAGGGTTTGGCAATTCAAAGTGGATTTCTCGGAATTGTTTGCCAATTTTCAGAATTAATTGTTTCTTGGTGTTACACAACCAAGTCAAAGAATAAATATTATATTATATTTTTTATTTTATTATTTGGATGATAAAAAATTAATATAATATATTTATCAATATATATATATATATCATTAAATATTTTAAATTAATATACTCTTTGATATATATAAATTTTCATTATAAACATGTTATAATGATTTTATTAATAATTAATAGAATTTGGTGCATTTTTGTTCTTATTGTTATTGACAAAGAAATAAATAAGCTTTTATCATTTACAAAATTGTAAATACAAACAAAAAATTATGAAAATGATATAAATTTCTTTTAAACTTTAAATTGATGTATATTTCTTTTAAACTCTAAATTGATGCATATGAGGAATCATTAAAATTTCATTAAAATTTGTTGATATTAATGTAATTTTAATTATTATCTTTATTGATAACGATAAAAAAATCATGTTCCCTTTTTGTTTTTGATTGTTATTATTGAACAAATGCAAAATAATTTTTTATTGTTATTAATAAAGATGATAATTAAAATTACATTTATATAGATAAATTTAATTACTTTTTATATCTGTCAGTTTAATTACTCTTTATTGTTATTAACAAATGTAATTCTTAACTATACAATTTTCATGAAATTTTTTTACATATTTACTATTTTCTAAATCATAATAACTTACTTATTTTTCATTAATAATGATAAGGGTAAAAATATATCTTATTATATAATTAATTATTTATCTACATACATATGATTCATACTTAGTTTGTATCTCATCTTAAGCCTATTTTAATAAAATATCTTGCATTTTTACCCTCACTTTGCAAATTTTATTATAAAATCATTATTTCTTTACATTCTACTGTTCATAACTTATGAATCAATATTTTGCATGATAAATTACATTTTTATTATTCAATTTCTATATTTACATGATGTTCAATTATCTTAAATCTTAACCCAATTGATATTAATTAATAGTTTTATTCACATTATTTTGCATAGGTAAGAGTTTTTAGGCCTTGTTCATGACTTTTGTTGCCTTACAAGTCATGTACTTAGTACATGAGTTGTGTAAGATTAAAAAAAAAAAATCTAAACTTTACTCCATTGAACACTGGATGAACCATATAGCATTCTACGTAAGTCATGTAGTTTATTATCCAAATTTTCCATCTAATTCAATTGAGGCACACTAGTTATGTAGTACCCTACACAAGTTATGTAGCTCCTTTACATTATTTTTTTTTAATAATCTTCAAACCATTCAATCTTGAAATATGTGAATAGGATTGTTTTACATCTATATATAAAACCACATATTCTCATAGATAAAGGGGGGTTGGCTAACATATTCTAAAAAGAATCTAGTGGCTTTTGGTCTTGAGGTTAAACATTCTTAAGGAAAATGTCAGAGTATTCATTTAGTTTTTCCAATTTATTTCTTTTTTATTTTATTTTTATTTAACTTTCCCATAAAAAAACTATACACATAAATTTTAAATATTTTTTTGGAACCAAGGGGAATCAAATTATCACTCTTTATTTGATAAAGAAAAAGAAGAAGAAATCTAAGTTAAAGAAGCTTTTAGAAGATTTTATTATCATGTTTCTTTTTATTTGAAACTAGTTTCATGTTTGTAAAACTCCTAAATCTCTTATATTTTATCTATTTCTAGATTGTATTAATGATTTATTAGTAGTTGAATCTAGGGTTGTAATTTATGTTGGATGGGATGTTTTACTAACTTTTAATGTTTGATGATCAGTAGTTATGATGAACTTTTATATCCAATTATTACATTCTATGTACATAATTAGTTTGCTTATGAATGACCCTTTGTATGAAAATTAATCATTAGATAAGATGCATTTTTGCCTTAATTGTTATAAGCGAGGAATAGATAAGACCTCATGTTTAAGAAAGTAGTAAAACCTTCAAAATAACTTGGAAATGACATAATTTCACCCTTCTTGCTAACTCTTAATGGATCTGTAGCAATTGTTAAAATTTTCTAACATGGATTTAATTTTATTTATCTTCTTTGGATTGTAACGATAATAATTATTTTCCCCCTTTTATGGTAATAATTTTTTAAGCAATTAGTGTAATGATTAGTTTAAATAATTTGATGCATATGTTAACAACTATCAATTTTTCGATTGGCATGATCTCGAAGTTAATGGAAGAGCTAAGGATGTTATTAATCACTTAAGATATGAGAATTAATTACTAAAAGTGGAGAACAACAAGTTTGTTGGCCCATGATTATTGATTTTAATGCTAACAGTCAATTCATTTAGTATTTGGCATGATTTATGCATTTTCAGGGTGTGTATGATCGTACCACTAGTTGGTACGGGCGTACTAAGAGTATTTTAGATTTTTGCTTAACTTTATATTTTTAGCAAAAGGTTTGGTGTAGGCATAACACTTACTATATATTGCCATACCACCACCATTACCTAAATTGGCATTTAAGATTTTAGGAGTCGTTCGGACGTATTCCTTAAGCATACAGTCGTATGTGACTCTGGGCAGAAACTTTTTTATTTTAATTGAAAGTGTTTCAATGAAACTATTTGCATTTAATGCTTATAGTAATAGACTTCTGTTGTGAGAGAAGCATATTTAAAGTTGAGGATTCACTTCTTTAAGTAAATAACTTGATTAATAGTGCTATTGAACTTCTCTCTCTATATAATCACTCTTGCTCTCTTAAGCTTCATTTATTGCCTTACTTTATTTTTTTGTATTAGGTTGGTGATAATTATTGATTGGGATTTATTATTGTAATTGAGAGAAGAATCTTATGAGATTGATCTCAATTGTAAAGTGTTAGACCCGGGATTTTGATGTGTGTGTCACGTGTGAGTCAATTTAAGTTATTTGCCATTTTTTAAGTATGCTTTTGTAAATGGTAAAAGCGTACCAAATTGCTTTAATATGTGGTACGAGCATACGGCTGATCATACCAAGTTATTGTTGTTTGCTTGAGCTTGGTACGGGCGTACCATTGGTTGGTACGGGCATACCATTAGTTGGTACAGGCATATCATTGCTCGCAGAAATTTGGTTTGTTAGTAAAATTTTTTTGGTACGGGCGTACCATTGGGTGGTACGGCTGTACGGTTGCTCACAGGAAAATTATTTGTCAGGAAAAATGTTTTGGTATAGGTGTACCAATAGGTGGTACGGTCATACCTCGTTTCCCTCATATTTTTCTAAAGTGACTTTTAAATTGGTATGAGCATACCATGTCTGGTACAGTCGTACGTGACTTTGAAGAAAGGTTTTAAACACTTTCTAACGGCTCTTTTTCATATATAGAACTTTCATATCTTTCACTCTAACAGCTAGTTTTGTAGAGCAATTAATTCTGTAAGCTTCTCTCTTCAAGAACAAGTAAGTTTACTTATGGTATTGTAATTTTGCAATTGTGAACTCTCAATTGATTGTATTTCCACAACCTAAGATTTAGGTTTTATTATTGTGGATTGGTGTGTGATTAATGCATGGGCATTAAGTTGTAATTGAGAATTTGTTAGGTTGATTGTTGTAAAGGTTTAAGTGTGAGCCTAAAAACACTGGGGTTTATGATTCATTTATGGAATCCTTTGTTGTAATTAATTGATTTTAGTGGAATCCTAAGTTGAGACTTAGGAGAAGTGGATGTAGGTAAGAGTTAGTGCCGAACAACTATAAACTGTGGCATATGTTGCCATTTCCATAAGGATTTCATTTGGTATCAGAGCTTTGGTGCTCATTAGCATTAGAAGTAAAATTCTAGAGCAAAAGATCTTATGGCAACAAGTGAAAGTCAATCATTTACAAGACCCCCCTTCTTCCATGGAACTGATTATCCGTATTGGAAGCACCGGATGGAAGTTTTCTTGAATAGCGATGGAATTAAATTGTTCGACTTGATGGTGAATGAGTTCTTACCTCTAACAATTACAATTAACGGTGTTGTTTCTCTTAAAGCTAGAGAAGATTGGACCAGAGAGGAATTAAAAGCAAACTTTCAAAATAAAAAGACGATGAACATACTGTATTGTGCTATAAGTCATGAGGAATATAGTCGAGTATCACATTGTGTCATCGCAAAGCAAATATGGACTTCTTTGGAGACTCATCATAAAGGAACTAATCAAGTTCAAAACAATAAAATTCAACTGTTGACATATCAATACGAGCTGTTCACAATGAAGGCAAATGAGTCAATTTTTTAAATGTACAAACGACTCATGGTGATCACAAATAGCCTAATGGAGCTTGGCAAGATGTATCAAAGAGAAGACATCAACAACAAAATCTTGCAAGTGCTGCCTAAGAAGGATTAGGAGGCTAGAGTGATATCCATTGAAGAAGCAAATGACTTATCGGTTCTGTCAACTGATGTACTTCTAGGGAAAATTTTTACACACGAGATTACATTAAAACAAGGAGTTAAGGAAGACAAGCGGAGAGGGATTGCACTGAAGGATTCAAAGGAAGAAGATACCTCTTCCACAAGCAAAGGGGAAATCGATGATGAAGTAGCCCTCCTCTCTAAACGTGTCAAGAATCTTCTTATGAAGAAAAAGAAGCTTGAAAAGGATGGCAAGAAGCCATTCGAGCAAAGAAGGGACTTCAACTAAAGGGATACTTTTCAAAGGAATCAAGCTGTTTGCTATGAGTGCAACAAGCTGGGACACATGAGGAATGAATGCCCTCACCTCAACAAGCCATCCAAGCCCTTTAAAAAAAGGCATTGAAAGCTACATAGGATGACTATAATGAATCAAATGAGGAGGTGTCAGTGATGAAGGAGCAACCAATCTTTGCTTCATGGCATTCTTAGATGATGAAGAAAACGATGAGGTAACCATATAATCTCAATCTTATTATAGTAATGATGAACTTGATGATGATGAATGTAGTGCATTAGAAGAACTTTTAGGAAAGTATGAAAACTTAACTAAGAAGCATTGATTACTTAAAGGTAAGTTTATATCCATTTCAAAAGAAAAAACCATTTTACAAAATGAATTTGATTCTTGTAAAATAAAACTTGAAAGTCTTGAAAAGGAAAACAAATTTTTAAAGATGAAAATGCTAAGATTTTAAAAGAAAGGGATTTGTTGAAAGACAATCTTTCTAGGTTTGAACAAGGTGGTGTTAAAATTGATTCTATCTTGAAACACCAAAAACTTAGTGGTAATAAAGAGAGTATTGGATTTAATCAAAACTCCTCTTACACCCCCTAAAAGCACGATTTTTGTCAAAGCCTCTACTTCAACATAAAAACCAAAGGACTTTAAAAAGAAAAATGCTAATCCTAAAGCAAAAAAAATGCATGCTAATAATGTACATAATTTTTCATGTTCATGTAATAATAATCATTCTCATGCATCCAAAAGAAAATATGTACATAACCATTCTAGATTTAGGAATGTCATATGTCATTATTGTAATAGAAAGGGGCATACAACCAATAGATGTTTTATTAGGAAGATGCATTGGAATGATGATATAAATGCTTATAAGCCCCAAGGACCTAAATACATTTAGGTACCTAAAAGGAAGTAAATGCATTTATGTTTAACAGGTATGCTTGAGATCCAAGATTATTGAAAACAAATGGTATCTTGATAGTGGATGCTTAAGGCATATGACCGGCAATGCAAGTCTCTTCTCTAATCTTGAAGAATATGAGGGACGTAATGCCACCTTTGGAGACAATTCCAAAGGTAAAGTTGTTGGAATTGGTAAGTTCGGTAAGGATTCTAACTTTTCTATTAGTAAAGTTTTATTAGTATAAGGATTAAAACATAACTTACTTAGTATTAGTCAATTGTGTGATAACGGTTTTAAAGTTGTTTTTGATCCAAAGGGTTGTTTTATTTATAGGATTAGTGATGATAAGCTAGTCTTTCAAGGAGATAGGATAGAAAATATCTACATGATTGATTTAGATTCTATTCCTGACAAAAATGTAAAGTGTCTTGTTTCTATAAGTGAGGACTCATGGCTTTGGCATAGAAGGCTTGGACATGCTACCTTCAAAAGCATTGATGATCTCGAGAAGAATGAACATGTGGTAGGGCTTCCAAAGATCAAATTTGCAAAGGATAAGGTGTGTGAAGCTTGCCAAATGGGAAAACAAGTAAAATCCTCATTTAAGGTGAAAAATAAGGTAACTTCTTCTAAACCTCTTCAATTGTTGCGTATGGATTTGTTTGGACCAACTAGAGTAGCTAGTTTAGGTGGTATGCATTATGCACTTGTTATTGTTGATGATTACTCAAGGTTTACTTAGATTTCATTCTTAGCTCATAAGGTTGATGCATTTAATGCTTTTCAAAGTGTAATAAAAAGAATGCAAAATGAAAAGGGTTATTACATTTCCTCAATAAGAAGTGATCATGGAAAAGAATTTTAAAATGAAAGTTTCAAGTCTTTTTATGATTTGCATGGTATTCATCACAACTTTTCATCTCGTAGAACTCCTCAACAAAATGGGGTAGTTGAAAGGAAAAATTAAACTCTTTGTGACATGGCACGTACAATGCTTAATGAGTATCAATTACCATCTTAATTTTAAGCCGAAGTGGTCAATACTGTTTATTATGTCATAAATCAAGTTCATTTAAGACCAATTTTAAACAAAACTCCTTATGAGCTATGGAATGATAGAAAATCAAGAATTTCATACCTTAGAGTATTTGGATGTAAGTGCTACATTTTAAATACCAAGGATAACCTTTGAAAATTTGATTCAAAAAATGATGAGGTTTTGTTTTTATGATATGCTACATCTAGCAAATCATATAGGATGTTCAATAAACGTTCTTTGGTTGTAGAGGAATGTATGCATGTTGTTTTTGATGAAACTAACTCTCTTGGTCCAAGAAAGGACATTGTTGAGGATGATATAGGAATTCTATTGAAACAAAGTGAAGAATAAGAACATCAATAAGGAGCTACACCTAAGGATGTTAACAAGGAAGAAGTGAATGACTTTCCTTCTCACCTAGTTGCACCTCATATCGAGCATGATCTTCCAAAGTAGTGGCAATTCCCGAAAGGACACTCCAAGGAACAAGTTATAGGTGACACATCAAAAAGGGTAACAACACACTCTAAATTTAAAGATATTCATAATAACCTTGCTTTTATTTCTTAGATTGAACCTAAGAATATAAATGAAGTAGCCTGGCAGGGCTATTCTATTTGGACCTATCATTCATCACATCTGCTAGCGGCTGCACGCCTTCCCCCTACTCACCCTTCCCATGAACTGAAAGGTCCTAATCTTGACCTGTCATTCATTGAGAACTCTATGCTCCTTAAGTATACTTTAGATGATGAGTTTATCATTCACCTTGAGTATATTTCTCGATGATTGGACCATCTTCAGTCATTGGGCCTTCTTAATGACACTGTCTCTCTTTACAGACGACGAGTTGTAGAGGTCTGTCAGTGCTTGTAGGTTCCACTTCCAGATGACACACCTGCAGAGTGGCTTGACCCTTCATATCCATCCGCTTATACCATACACCAGGCAGCTCTAAGTTGTAAATGACAGTGACACTTCTAGAGTGGATCTTCATCATCTGTTACTGTTCCTGATCTTACCAGTCCAGCTGCCACCTCCACTACTGCTCCAGTAGCTGTTGCCTCTATTAATTCTCTTTCTCAACACCTTGTTATTATCATCACTTGACTTGATCATTTGGATGCTCTTGAGCGATGCTTTGACCAGACTAATTACCAACTTGGACATCTCACTCAGCAGTCAACCTCCATTGATCAGCGATTTGCTTAGCACGTTGCTGACTTTCATGAGTTCCAAACTTCTACCTCTGAGACTCTCTATTCCATCAGTGTCATGATGGATTCTTTTGTTATTCCTCCACTGAGTCCACCTCCTCCTCAGGACCCACAATAATCATTTTGATGTTGTCAAAGGGGGAGATGTTTTATGATTTTTAGAATTTTAGGATTATGGAGATGTTAATTTTATATTAGTCATGATTTTACATGTTAGTCTTAATTTTATCATTGTACTGAACATCTTTTTGAGTTTATTATCTTATTTTATTTATTATTACTTATTTTCATTTGCTCTGATTATGACTGAATTGGATAATATTCTGATTATCATTTTGTTTATGTTGATCATACAATTATATGTATTTCTATGATTTTTTGATTCTGTTTATTGCTCTGATCATATGTTATATTGTTTGTCTACTTTGATTTCTATATTTTCTCCTTTCGTTTATGCTTGATTGATTACTTGTAATTTCATGGCATGAATTCTAAAACAAAGGGGGAGATTTCTAAAATTTTTTCAAATCAAAATTTCATTTAAACATGTTGTTGCAAATTGAACTTAAATTGATTGCCAACATCAAAAAGAGGGAGATTGTTAAACCCAAGATTTTGATGTGTGTGTCACGTGTGAGTCAATTTAAGTTATTTTCCATTTTTAAGTATGCTTTTATAAATGTTACGGGCATACCAGTCTTGGTATGGGTGTACCAAATTACTTTGATGTGTGGTACGAGCATACGGTTGATCGTACCAAATTATTGTTGTTTGCTTGAGCTTGGTACGGGCGTACCATTACTCGTAAGAATTTGGTTTACTAGTAAACCTATTTTTGTATGGGCGTACCATTGGATGGTATGGCCGTACGGTTGCTCGTAGGAGAATTGTTTATCAGGAAAAATGTTTTGGTATAGGTGTACCAATAGGTGGTATGGTTGTACCTTATTTCTCTCTCATTTTTCTAAAGTAACTTTTTAAATTGGTACGGGTGTACCATGTCTAGTACAATCGTACGTGACTTTGCAGAAGGTTTTAAATACTTTCTAATGACTCTTTTTCATATATAGAACTTTCATATCTTTCACTCTAATGGCTAGTTTTGCAGAACAATTAATTCTTTAAGCTTCTATCTTTAAGAACAAGTAAGTTTACTTGTGGTATTGTACTTTTGCAATTGTGAACTCTTAATTGATTGTATTTCCATAACCTAAGAGTTAAGTTTTATTATTGTGGATTGGTGTGTGATTAATGCATGGGCATTAAGTTGTAATTGAGAATTTATGAGGTTGATTGTTATAAAGGTTTGAGTGTGAGCCTAAAAACACTGGGGTTTAAGATTCATTTGTGGAATCCTTTGTTGTAATTAATTGATTTTAGTGGAACCCTAAGTTGAGACCTAGGAGAAGTGGAAGTAGGCAAGAGTTAGTGCTGAATTATTATAAACCATCGCACATGTTGCCATTTATGCAGGGATTTCATAAAAGTTTGAGTGTAAGCCTTGAAAACACTAGGGTTGGATTTCTTGATTGAGAAATTCCTCTTGTATTTATGAAAGATTTTAGTGGAACCCTAAGTTGTTTCTTAAGAGAGTGGGAGTAGGCAATTTGAGTGCTGAACCATTATAACTTGTGTATTGCCTCTTCGGACTTCAATTGGTATTAAAAGCTTTAAGCTTATTTATGCTAGAATTTACTTTTTAAAGCTAAAGATCTATAGCAACTCAAGGTGTAGAAAGTCAATCTTACACAAGTTCCCCTTTCTTTGATAGAACCAATTATCCTTATTGGAAGCATAAAATAAAAGTCTTTTTAGAGAGTGATGGAGTAGACTTATCTGACTTAATTGAGAATGATTATACTCCTCCAATAATTACTATTGAAGGTGTCACTACCTTGAAGCCTAAACCTACTTGGATTAGAGAAGAGTTTAAGGCTAATGCTAGAAACAAGAAGACTATGAACATGCTCTATTATGCTATAAGTCATGAGGAATATAGTCGTGTTTCTCATTATATGATGGCTATGCAAGTGTGGGATGCTTTGGAAACATACCATGAGGGAGCCAATCAAGTCTTAATAAAGACGGTGTAACTTTTGACTCACCAATATGAGTTGTTCACCATGAAGGTAAATGAGAGCATCTCTGAAATGTATAATTAGCTCATAGTTATCACAAATGAGCACATGAAGTTAAGAAAAGTATATCATAAGGAAGATATTAATAACAAGATACTAAGGTATTGCCCAAGAAGGATTGGAAAGCTAGAGTCACTTTCATTGAAGAAGCCAATGATTTATCAATTTTGTCAACTGATGTACTTCTTGGGAAATTCCTTACCCATGGAATTACACTCAAGCTAGGAGTTAAAGAAGATAAAAGAAGAGGAATTATCTTGAAAGCCTCTAAGGAAGAGAAAGAGGTAGAGTGCTATAGTGAAGAGAACATTAGCAATGAGGTGGCCTTGCTTTCCAAGAGAGTGAAGAATCTTCTTATGAGAAAGAAAATATTTGAGAAGGACTTTAAGAAGCCATTTGAAGCAAGGAAGGATAAAAAAAAAAGAGAAACATTCAAGAAGAATCCGACCACTTGCTTTGAGTGCAACAAATTAGGCTACATGAGGAACGAGTGTCCAAGGTTCAAGAGGATATTCAAGCATTTAAGAAGAAGACGTTGAAGGCTACTTGAGATGATGATAGCTAGTCTCATGATAGTGGATTCGGTGATGAAGGCATAACCAACCTTTCCTTCATAGCATTAACGGATGAGCTTGACAAAGATGAGGTTAGTACTTCTTCTTAATCTTATTATAGTGATCATATGGATGATGAGAAAGATGCTTTAAAAAATCCTCTTAAACAAGTATGAGTAATTGATAATTAAAAGTAAGATTTCTAAAAGCAAGTTTTCTAGTATTTCAAAAGAGAATAAGGATTTACAATGCTTGGTTAATGAACTTACTTTATTTAAAGCAAAGTTTGAAGATTTGGAAAAGGAAAACATAAGTTTGAAAAAGGACAATGAAATTTTGAAAAATCAAAAGGATCAAATTTCAAAAGAAAGGAATTTATTGAAAGAAAATCTTTTCAAATTTGAAATTGGTTGTGCTAAAGTTGATTCTATTTTAAAGTGCCAAAAGCTCAAAGGTGATAAAGAGGGAATTAGTTTTAACAAAAGCTCTCCCTATTCATCTAAGGGACCCATATTTCTAAAAGTATCTTCTTTGACTATTAAAGATGGTGAAAGGAAGTGTAAGAACAAGGGTGTTCAAAAAAATCATCTCACTAGATTTAATAGAAAACATGACAAGGCACATAAGTGCTTATGTACATGTAAGATGAGTCATAGTCATGCATCCAACATTAAGAAAAAGAAAAATGCTCATCATAACTCTAGATTTAAAAATGTAACTTATCATTATTGTGGTAAAATGGGACATACTAATAATAGATGTTTCATTAGGAAAATTCATTGGAGTTATAACCCTTATGACATTTATGTTTCTAACCCTAAGGATCTAAATATATTTGGGTACCTAAAACAAAGTGATTGTGTTTATATGTTAGGGGTGCTTGAAATTTAAGGTGAATGTAAATAAATGTTATCTTGATAGCAGATGTTTAAGACACATGATCAGGAATGCAAGCCTATTCTCTCAATTAGAGAAGTGGGATAATGGAAATGCCACCTTTGGAGATAATGTAAAAGGTAAAGTGATTAACATTGGTAAGGTTGGTAAGGAATCTTCTTTCTCTATTAAAAAGTTCTATCAGTTGAAGATTTAAGACACAATCTTTTGAGTATTAGTCAACTTTATGACAATGGTTATAAGGTTTTCTTTGACCTAAAAGGTTATCTTGTATTTAAGATGTATGATGATAAGGTTATTTTTCAAGGAGAAATAATTAAACATGTTTATGCAATTGATCTAGGTTCCTTTTCTAATAAAAGTGATAAGTGTATTATCTTAATAAATGAGGACTCTTGGCTATGTCATAGAAGGCTTGGACACACATGCTTTGAGAATATCGAAGACCCTAGGAAGATTGAACATGTGGTTGGACTTCCCAGAATCAAATTTCTCAAAGATAACTTGTCATATGGGTAAGCAAGTAAAATTCTCATTCGAAGCCAAAAACAAGGTAATAATTACTAAGCCTTTTCAATTACTTTACATGAATTTATTTGGTCTTACTAAGATTGCTAATTTAGGTGGTATGCACTATGCACTTATGATTATGCATGATTATTCTATGTTTTCTTGGGTTTCATTTCTAGCTCATAAAGATGATGCTTTTGAAGCTTTTCAAACTTTGATAAAATGCATGCAAAATGAAAAAAGGTTTTATATTTCTTCAATTAAGAGTGATCACGGAAGAGAATTTCAAAATGAAAGTTTCAAACTATTTTGTAATAATCATGGTATAAATCATAATTTCTCTTCTCCTAAAACTCCCTAACAAAATGGGGTAGTGGAAAGGAAGAATAAGACTCTTTGTGATATGGCTCACACTATGCTCAATGAATATCATTTACCCTTATATTTTTGGGTCAAAGTAGTCAATACCATTTACTATGTCTCAAATCAAGTCCATTTAAGATTTATTTTAAATAAAATCACTTATGAGCTATGTAATGGTAAAAAACCAAGAATTTCATATTTTAGAGTATTTGGGTGTAGGTGCTACATTTTAAATACCAAAGACAACCTTGGAAAATTTGATTCAAAAACTGATGAAGGAATCTTTCTTAGTTATACTACTACTAGCAAGTCTTATAGGATTTTTAATAAAAGGTCCTTGATAATTGAAGAGCCTATGAATGTTGTGCTTGATGAGACTAATCCCCTTGGTACAAGAAATAATTTTCTTAACGATGATACATAAATGTTCATGGAATAAGGAAAGGATCATGAGGATCAATTACAAGAAGTGGTGATAACGAAAGTCAAAAAGGGAGAAGATGATACACTTCCTCCTCACCTTACCGCCACACACATTTCACATGACTTACCTAAGGATTGGCATTTTCCCAAAGAGCATCCTAAAGAGTAAATTATTAGTGAAACTTCAAAAGGGGTAAACACTCACTCTCATTTTAAGGAAATTCATAACAACATTGCATTTATCTCTCAAATAGAGCCAAGGAACATTAGTGAGGCTCTAAATGATGAAAATTAGATCCTTGCTATGTAAGAGGAACTTAATCAAATTGAGAGAAATAAGGTGTAAACCTTAGTACCTAAACCTAGTGATGTTTCTATCATTGATACTAAGTGGATTTTTAAAAATAAATTAGATGAGGATGGTGCCATAACTAGAAATAAAGCTAGGTGTTAACCCTAACTTTTCATCCACATGCTATAATTTTAGATTTTCCTCGATTTGACTTGGTACAGATCCTTGATGTCGACCTCGATTTGCACACATGCCTTTGAGCCTTTTCTTGAGTAAATCTAATATGCTCCATATAATACCAAACATTTATCCTCTAAATGATACTTGTTTGACCTATGGTGCATATCCCAATGCACTCACATTAGATGGCATATGTAGGTCAAAAACACATCATGCTGGGCATCTACTGCTATATGATGAATATATAGCCTTTTTCTGGGCAATATGCTATGCATATAGCATTATGTGATGCATATATAGCTTATAATTTTATAGAATCCTATATTGCTAATGTGTTTTCCTCATTCCCATAACCCTTACCTATAAATACAAGCCTTGTATTTAAAGAAAAGAGGTTTGAAATTAACAAAAGCTACCTAAGCTCTGCCAAATTGCACTCTCATTTAATTAAACATTTAATTAAGTAATTAATCTAGGATTAGAGACTAATTAATCCTACTTAAATCTCTAAGCATGTTTGGAATTAAGATCTCAGAAGCTAATCTTACTATGCTTGAATGCCTATTCTCTTCCCCTATTCTACTTGATTTCATTATGGGTTTTATGTTTTTTGATGATTTGCTTTAATCATGGTGATATAATGGATCTCAATGCTTGTTTTATGACTTAAATGATCTACTTTGGTTGAAAAATATGTTGATGTCGCACCCTAATTTTGGATCGGTCGGATTGATTGGGATGAATCGAGCCTATCTCCTCGTCATTTTGCCCTCACGGGCATCTCGGTTCGTCCCGGTGCAGTTCAGGATTCGGATTAGGGTTGCTATAGGGGTGTTTTGGTCATTCTAGGTACTTGCCCGAACGGGTATCCTTAAGGAACCAATTCGGGTATGTTACTTACCCGAATCGCTCCTTAAAGATACCCGAACGGGTAAGTTTCCTCAGACAGTATAATTAGAAAATTAATTAATTAAAACGGGACTGGCAATTAATTAAGCAAAAAGATTACGAAAAAAAAAATTAATTACTTCAAAAAATCTACGAAATTAGACTTGATTTTAAGGTTTAATTTTAACCAAAAACTTAAAAGATCTAAGTGTTTTTAGCTTGCATTTGACAAATACAAGTTGATTACCTTAACTTGGAGTGGATTGGAGTTGATTCCCTAAGCATTTTGAGTGGATCAAAGCTTGAAGAACCTTGGAGATTCAACAAAAGGTAAGTGTTTTGACTTTTGACTTATTATTTGTTTGATTTCTTCATCATTTTTTTTGATTCCAATCACTTTTGGCTTGTTTTTGATGATCCAATGCGAATACTTAATGATCCATGCATGATATTGTATGTAAATGATTCGGCATGCTTTGTAAATTATTTTTTGTGTTGTTGATTTGACATGCAAGCCATTCGGGTAAGTTTTATTTTTTGATCATAC
>CANYBF010131129.1:0-11060 GCA_948192965.1 Dalechampia spathulata | reverse complement strand
TGTGCATGTATGATAAGTATGATATGTTTAACCATAGTATGGAATTATGTAGAAAGTAATTAATAAAAGGAGTAAGAAATCAATTTAATTAAGGAAACTAATTATATGTTGATAAGTGTCAACATATGATTGGTTCCTTCTTTGACATTATTAAAAATAATAAAATAAATCATTAAATATGAAATAAAGAGAAGGACATGAAGGATTTACCATTCTAAACTCCAAAAGAATTCATTCACTTCTTCTTCCTCCCCTTCTTACATTTCAAATTTAAAGAAAATCATAAATCTAAGGTAATTTTTCATAGAAATTCAATATTTAAAGGGTTTTCAAGCTTATTATCTTCATATGTGTGCTTTTTGCTTCATATTATTTGATATATTTAATGTATGGAGCATGTAAGATTTTTTTCGAACATGAAGAGCTTGAAGTGAAAGAAGAAAAAATGATGAATTTGATGAAATACGTGCTTAAGCATGCTTAATATGCTATTTTAGTGCAACCAATACGAAGTTGTGTATGTGTATGCGTTTTTATGTAAACCCTAGCTTGTATATAATGTAATTGACTCTTACTTTATTGTGCTATATGTGAATGATGAATATGAGGTGATGAAATGTGCTAAAAGATATGAAAAGGATGAAGGAACATGGAAGAAGAGAAGTGATTGTGAATGGGATATTTGCTACCTTATTTTGGAAGCATGAATTTCTTCTAGTATAAGGGGCAAACATTGTGTTTTAGCTTGATTTTTATGGATGACATGTTTAATTTATATGTTGGGATATTTATTGTGTAATTTGAGTACAAATGGAAGTGAATTAAAATGTCAAGCATTCATTAGAAATGAAGTGGTACAAAAAAGAAAGTGTTTAAAAAGTTGCTGCCCAAATTTGACATTTTTCATATGTGGCCTCTAAAATTTGGTATGAGTGAATAACTTACAATAATGCATGAATTTAAGATGGAATAGGGTATTAGAATGAAGAAATTGGCATTTAATTGCATGAAAAATGAAATAGAACCTTAAGTATGCAAAATGGGATTTTGCCTCGGCAGAATTTCTAACAAAGTAAAAATGACTTTTGGGGGCCTTAACATTGTCAAAAAATTCTTTAAAAATACTCAAATCAAATATTATTGAATCTAAATTCTAATGGTATCAATTTTATAAATTTCTAAAGTCATTTTCTTAGGCCAAAGTGTCACATAATTTAAGATGTTAGAATGAGTAGAAATTTAGCATGATTTTATGCATGCGGCCTTTTGCATTTTAACCCCCTTAACAGAGTGCAAAATTTATGTATAATATATTTTTAGAAAGCTATTTGAGTCTAGTTTCTAATGATTTAAGAATTACTCAATTTGTAGGTAATTTACTTTGTTAAAATGCCTGCACAATGAGAACTATTCCATGAGGTAGATTATGTATGAACTTGAAATGCATGCATGTTTTAACATCAAATAAATCATTATGCAATTTTATTTTGAATGCTTAAATGAATGGTTATGTACATATAATTACAAATCCAACATAGGTAAAAATGACCAAATGAATAGTAACCCATACCAAATGAATAGTGCACTTTACCAAATGAATAGTAATATACCTTGTATGTTTGGCAACTTAATGAATGCATGTTCCAAACTTCCAAACTTAAAGCTATTCATACCTAAACCTCATTATTCATTTTTGTACACATGTATATACACTTAAAGATATAAATTGACCTTAATGTCTTATGTTTGAGTCATCATTGATTAATGTTCCTTATATGCTGAATTGATCAAGATACATGACCTATATGCTAGAATGCCTATATATGACTTAAATGTATGCATGTACTTGAATATGTGGAGTAATTAAGACATGAATAAGGTTAATGGTTTATTATGTTATCAAATGGAATTCAATGGTATTTAAGTATACTCAATTAATACGAAAATGACTAGGACATTAAGGATGACCAAATTACATATATGACTTGTATATGCATCTATACTTGAATGCATGGGTGTGTAATGATATAAATAAGGGTAATTACTTATGACTTGTTCAAATATGATTCAATGATGATTAAATATTCATGATAAATAGTAATTTATTCAAGATGCTTAATTAGCTAAAAAGTATATAAAATTACTACTTATGATGAATGTAATATTATGATATGAAAATGTGCAAATATGACTATCATGATTAGGAATTGAAGTAGAACTAAATGAAATGGATATTTATGAATTCCTAATGGTGAGAAACTTTGTGTCAAATGTAAATGGCTTTACTAATTAAGTGAAGAATGAAATTTATCACAGACTCAACAAAGGAATAGTGACAGTGACTACTAATCGACTAAACAAGTTTGCGCTATCTAAGATTTCCATGATCAATAACTAGATCAATAGTGGAAAGGTGTACATAAGTATACTATAGTTATTTATTTATTTACCATATTTAAAATATCTTATGATGAGTCTATATAGAAAATGAAATACGAAATATTTTCTTATAATGACATTTTATGCATTATTTAAAATTTATGGCATAAAGGATATTATTCTATGATAATACACATGTCATGCTTTTGAATAGTAATTGTTATATTAAGAATGGATGCCACATTATATAGGTTATATGTTATGATATTCCAATCTATTAAATGATGTTGGCAGGTGAATTATCACACGTATAAAGATGTTAAATGATGTCTATTTTCTTTATTCATGAGATATTATTTGATGTGGTTTGTGAATAATGATTTATGGTGAAAGATTCATGTTATACTTTATTAATTTCCATATTCATAATGGCATTAAGCATAATGCATACGTATCATGTCATGAATCATTTACATACATATTCATATTCATGATATATCATACAGAAGATATCAGGTGGGAAAAGAGGGATACGATATAAAAAGAAATGTACTAGGTCATACAATTATTATTGATTCCCTCGATGGAATCATACAATTATAATGCCCTCTTACAAGAGATAAGTATCAATACATATAGAAAAGAAAAATGGGTTCACTGAACCATACAATTATAATGCCCTCCTATGAGAGATGAGCACCGGTACATAGAGGGACCTAGTACGAATTAAGATTATACACAATCATACAAAAATGAAAGGAAATGTTACCGGAAAAGCAAAGGGAGAATGCATAGCATAATTACATACACACAAACATGCATTATTCTTCAATTGCAATAAAATGAAAGAAAATGTTAATACAAGTGCACTACAAGTGTACATATATTGATGTTTACAGAGACATGATGGCTTATATATGGTATTTTACATAGAGGAAGTCACAGATGACTATTTATAGTATTTATATTCATGTCTTTATAACATTATATATTATGATGAAACAGTAAAGGCAAATTAAAAGCAAATGCACGAAATGAGTGCATATAGTGAACTATTCATTTCAAAGATGAAATTGTGCTATAATTTGCATAGAGAATGATTATTATTGATCTTATACGATGATATAGTTATCAATTACTATTGATCCACGATAACAGACCATTGTGATTGAAATATGGAATTATACAAAAACAAATAGTTATTATAGTTATAACCATTAGATAAAGATTCACTAAGATTGCAAAATATGAAATGGAAGTGGTACTATTATTTCATTTAATATTATATTGCAAAACATTTTCACCATAGGCTTGATGAATAGTAATTTATGAATAGTAGCATCAATGAATAGTAACTTATGAATAGTAGCTTGATGAATAGTACTTATAATTAATGGGCTAGGTGAATAGTATATTATGAATAATAGGCTCAATGAATAGTAACTTATGAATAGTACTTATCGGAATAGTGCTTGTCGGAATAGTACTTACAAAATAAAAATGTATGCATCTGGTTATGATTACAAATAGTCATGATTGCTATAATATTCAATTGATAGAATTTACATTGATGATTACATACCATGAAATAAGTATTTTCTATAGACATCAATGGAAGGCATGTGATATTATTAGTATATTGAGTAGTATTTCATGTTATTTGAACTATGATTGAGTGTTTACATTAGTTTTCAATGTTATTAAGTTAAAGGGGCATCTTAATGCTATATTATGGTGATTTCTATAAAGAATACTCATGTTCAAGATATTTTGTATTTCTTTTATATGATGATATGATAAGTATTGAGTAAGCATCAACATGTTTTATATAGAATTTATTGCATGATATGTTTATATATGAAAAGATATTTGAATCATGAGGTATGCTTATTATATTATTATTATACATTTATTATATATCACCACTGAGTAAAATACTCAGCGTTTGTCATTTGATAAACGTAGGTTGAAGTTTACCAGAAAGTATACAGATCCAAAGGCACCGAATTAGCGGGATTATTTATACATTAAAGTTTCAAAAATTTTAAGTACTCCTTAGTTATGTAATTATGCAACTATGTATATAAGTCTAAGGTAGTAAATAATTACATTGATGTTTATTAAGTATATGTGTTTTTAATATTTTAAAAGAAAATATTTTTATGCATCCCTTGTAGGATAATTAATAGTTTCCACTTATTTGGAGACTGTTGACTATTCTACGGAGCATGTTACACTATAAAGGGAGATAGTGTATGTATGGATTATAGTTTGGAACATGATATAGTTTAGGTGATTATTGATAGACTAACTAAGATAGAATACTTTATACCTATACTTATGGATTATAGTTTGGAGCATTTAATAGAGTTGTATATTAGGGACATAGAGAGGCTACATGGGGTACCAACATCCATTATCTCAGATAAAAATCCATAATTCACCATTTTGAGAGAGTTTTTAGTGAGCTTTGGGTACCCCATGTGTAGTTTAATACCGCATTTCATCCTTAAATGGATGGACAATCAAAGAGATTTATTCAGATTTTAGAGGATATGTTACGAGCTTGTATATTAGAGTAAGTTAGTAGTTAGGACAAGTACATTCCTCTTATCGAGTTCACTTATAATAACAATTTTCAATTAAGCATTCAGATGGCACCTTATAAGGCACTGTATGGTAGATATTACAGAACTCAACTTAATTAGGAGGAGGTTAGTGAACAATGGTTATTGGGACCTGATATTGTGCAACAAGCAAAAAATCAGGTGAAAATAATCAAAGAATTATTGAAAGTAGCATCTGATCGACGTAAGTCTTGTGTAGACTTGAAATAGCAAGACATTGAGTATGGTATCAGGGATAAGGTATTTCCATGGAAAAGGATCATGAGGTTTGGTGAAAAAGGGAAGCTTAGTCCAAGGTTCACATGATAGAGAGAGTAGAACCATTAGCATACCATTTCGCCTTGCCTCTGAAACTTAATAGGATCCATAATGTTTTCCATATGTTTATGCTACAGAGATATAAATTTGATCCTTCTCATGTCATACCGGTTGAGAGTACAGAGATTCAATCTAATTTATCTTACAATGAAGAACCGATCAGAATATTGGTCCATGAGACAAAACAGTTGAGGAGTAAATGGATTTCATTAGTGAAGTTATGGTGGAATCATCATACGGGGCAAGAAGCAACATTTGAACGAGAATTAGTTATTAGGCAGTAATATCCTCACTTGTTCACAAGTAATTTAAGTTGGAATTTCAAGGGTAAATTCTAATTTCAAGGGAGAGAGTTGTCATGTCCACACACTTAACATATTTCAGTGCATTTATCATATATGTGATGGAATGAGTAAATTATGCATTTAAATGGAATTATGGAATGAAATGGAAAGTGAATGTTTATGATGAAAAGTTATGTCGAGTTTATGAAAGATAGGTATTTTTAAAGTAAATGTTGCATAAAAAGTGTCTAATGTGTTTAATGAGGCATTAGGCGTAAGTTAGCAATTCTGTTGAATGCTTAATGTATTTTTAGTGTTCATGCTTCTATGTGTTATTAGATTGAGGTATACAAGTATATTTTGGTTTAGTATATGCATTGAGTATTAATTTGTACATATATTATGTATTTATAATTTATAGGAATGTTATTTTAATGTTAAAGGCTTCAGGCCTTAATAAAAATAAGGTAGAATAATGATTTAATGTCTTATATGTATGTATTTCTAATCTATGCACATGTATGTATATGTATAAGTATGTATATGTATTAGGATGGCATTACATGCTAGGTGGCAATACTTGATTGGTCTAGGTGATAAAAGTCCAATATGGCAGCTTTCATACATTTTTTCTTCCCTTTTCTTCTCCTTTGTATACATGGATTGGCTTTTCCTTGCTCTTAATCACTTAACATCAGAACTCTTCTTGTTCTCCTTCTTTTCTTCTTGCTAAAACTGAAATCCTCAAGGGTTGGTGATTCAAGGTAAGTAAAACATGAATTAAGTTAGTTGTTGCCCCCTTTTCCTCTTCTTATGCATGTATCTTCTTTAATGTTGCTTTTCTTGTGATTTTCGGAGGGTAAAGTCATGGTTGGTTATGTGGATATGGAGTTTCTTGATTGAGTGATGTTGTGTGTCATTTTTATGGAGGATGGTTACTAAGAAACCGAATTGATTTGCTTTTAATTGAGAAGTTTACAATTTGGTGTTACTTGACTTGTAGTTTGAGTTTTTATGCTATTTTGTTGTTTCCCTAAGCTTGAACAAGTACTGTTCATAGATGTGGGGATGAGCTTTTGATGGAATGATGTTTAATATGTGATTTAGTAATTGATTGGTATGCTTTAGAGGTGTTAGAATGGTGTTATGCATGAGGTTCCACTTAGAGCTCTTAATTAGCAACATTTAGTTTTTATGTTTATTGGGTGTTTATGTGCATGTGGCTGCCTAAGTTATGGTATGGAATGCTTGATTTAGATGTTAAGAGGTTGTATGTGTGTTTTGAGATCAATTCATGAAGGTTTGGGCCATGAGGATGATGAATTTTCATATAGAGGATAACATTTAGACACATTTTAATGATGTTGTTTGTGCCTTAGCATATTGCATGTTTTTGTGCTTTAGAGCTACCTAAAATGACTTATCATGAATGTGTGATATATGTATCAATGCTGTGTGTTGTTGGGTTGGCAATGATGTATATGGTTTGGGCTATATTTGAGGGGTTTGTGTATGGATATGCATAGTAGAGACTAGTTTATGATTTAGTACATGTGTGTATGTAACTTTAAGCATATTAACAATTGTGTATGTCTTTTTGTAATACTGTAGTAATTGGTTATATTTATATCATAAAGCATGAGATTTATGTATTAGTTGCAATTTTAGGAGTTGTTTATGATGGGGTATAAATTACACAATTTGGTGTACATTGTATGGTGTTTTATGATTTCATGTGATTTTATTTAAGGAAACCTTATTTATTGATGTACCCTAATGCAAGTGAGTTAGTTTGGTCATGTATACTGAATTATATATCATATAACATTGAGTTATGCATGTTTGAGTTAGTATGCAATTTTTATGCATGTTAAGAGCAGAATTAGGGGCTTGCAGAAATTGCATTTTGACTAAATTAATGTTTGAGTTTTTAGACATGTAATATATGGTTGGAAAGTTATTTGAGTCTAGTTTTCAATGGTATAAGGATTGTTGTTTTCTAAGGTGATTTGCTTGGTCAACATATTTATGCAATGTAGACTATTACAATTAGGTAGAATGTTTTTGTAAATGATTAAGTATTTTTCTTGAAGTGCAAACATGATATACTATATGAACTTGTGTTATGCACTTGAGTGAATAATTATATGCCTATATCTAAGGACTATAACTAGATACATTTCACGTTATGGAAGTGATGCGTAAAGGTCTTTAATTACACATTATTGTGCATGTGAAGTGCAATTTGAACATAGTAAAAGTGACTAAATGAATAGTGATTTTATGAATAAACTTTATGTGAATGTTCTCATTAAGGTGGATGTTTTGCAATGTCATAGGTACTTCAGAGGAAGGATTACATTTATTACTGAGACATGTGGTTAAAGACAAATCTATAGTAGGTTTGTGCTAGTGTTCCTCGACCAATGATTGGTCTTTTAAGGAACTTTTCATAAAAGTATGAATGTGTATAGCATAGCATTATGCATACATACACATTAAGTCATGCATAATTATGCATTCCTACATAAGCATGATATGATACAAGAATGTGGAGGTATAAGGAAGAGATGGTTATGCTTAATAAGGTTGGTTATGATACGTACAGGGTTACATAGTTTGATTTCTACAGGAAATCACAGAGTTGGATTCCTATATGGAATCATAGAGCTATAAGTATATATATATATGATATGTTTTTATAGGAAGTAGAGGTACTAGTACATTGGACCCAGTACGAGATTGTGCACAATCTTAGAGATAAAGGAATTGATACAGGAAAAACAAAAGGAGAGTGCAAATCATCATTACATTCTCAATTGCATATTCTATCACTTGTCATATGTCTTATAGATGGAATTATTATGTAGAATGTTATTATGATGTTATGTGATAAGATGGCGAGTAAAGAGCATTAGAAGATACAAATATGATTAACTTTATTATAACCTATTTTATATGATAATGATTACTCTTTATATTACTTGTAATCATTTTTACTAGCATCACCAAGATTTTCTCAGCATTTTTCATTTAATGAATGTAGATACTAATTCTATAAAGGAGCACAGGGGTACATGGTGTCAGTAGCTAGTTCAGAGGTTTAGCTAGACTTTTTATTAAAGAACCCAGACTCCCATGACAGACTCCTACAGCCTTTGTATTTGTGTAACTTTCTCCTATTTTATTTTGGCAGTAAAATGATTGTAATATAAATGTCATATGTATATATATCACAATACTACTAAGGATTTTGAAAGTCTAATGGAAATATTTCATATGATTTTACTAAATGATTATTATTTTTAGCACGTTTAGCCTATGACATGAATTAATTGTTTATGAATGACTATGATTTACTTTTACATGAATGATAATGTTTTTATTAAGGTACATCTACCTTTTTAGTGCCCATTTCATAAAATACTTTATTGTTAAACGTGCTTGACTTAGAGTAATTTTTAGGATAGGTGACCTCCTGTAAAGTTTCTCCAAGAAACATGTGAGTGAGGATAAAGTATGCTAGAGAGGTCTCGTGTTTAAAAGAAAAAAAATTATTAGCATCCATTATAAGGTATTTATTAATTTCCTTACTTCAATGATTGGCAATTACACTATGGGAGCATGTCTCATTACTTGGGACATGACAGGCGTCCCTTTAAACTCTAGATAACACTTGTGGAAAGTCTGCTCTTGAAGTTCCATTGTGATTTGTTCTTGAATAAATGCATTCATGGCTGTTTTATACTTATTTGCATGTGGCCTTGTGACCATACCACTTGTAAGAGTCAGTGGTTCTTGCTTCTTACTACTTGTGCTCTCTTGAACTCTATTTGCATTTGGTAGATTAGTGGGAATTCTTGTTGAATAAGGATAAGAATCCTTAATGAATTAGGAATCCTAATTGGATTAGGACTCTTTGACTTAAGCTTTTTGATGACTTTGGCCCATGATAGGATTTCCTTGAAGAGTAAGCTCCTAATGGAAGTAGAAATCCTAGTTGGATTAGGACTCTTTGATTTTAGCTCTCTGATGACTTCTACCCATAATACAATTTCATTGAAGAATAAGTTTAACTTTGTTGGAGTCAAACTATTGAAATTATCAATTGTAAATTTCAACCTCCATTTGAAATGCTTCCAATTTATATCATGGTTGAATTTGAAATTTTGATTATATGATGTAGAATCTCCATGGTCTAGATCATATCATTCTCTTTCTCTTAAAAAGAATTCATCCTTAAATTTTGCTTGTTTTAGGGAATACGTGGCTTGATTAAATACCCTCTTTTTAGTGTATTGATAATGATAACTCTATTGCTTTTGTGTTTTCTGAATAATTCCTTCATAAAATTTATGAATAAAATAAACATTCAGTTGATTTTCTCTTAAGATCGCCACTATCATCACTGTCACGTCTTTCCACTGCGTAATATACTCCCGTAGCATGATTACTAATTCTCTATTCAACAAAACTAATAATCATCCTACAAGGGATCTTTATCATCTAAGATTAAGTGCGAAAAACTTTTTTTTAAAAAAAACAATCAAATAAATTACTACATTCAAATCATTTAAACATTCCCAGGTTTTAACTTACTATTGTCTCCTTATTTTAAATATTAACATTCAAACACAATATTTCATATGATTAAAGTTTGTCACAAACCATTACCTACATTATAATATGTTCAAATATTTAAAATACTACTAAACATATTTTAATTACTGCTAGAGTATTTATTTAATAGTTGCATGATTATTACAGAATTGAAGTGTGATGAAAACTACACCAATTACCAATTTATCCAGCTACTGAAGTTGCTAACGATTTTGCTCTCTGGCTTTGTTTGTTCCTATGTTTATCAATTGATAAACGCTGAGTACAAAACTCAGTGGTACTGTGAGAGTAGCACATCCCGGACGCGGGAATGCTGCACGCTGTTTGTCGTGAGATGCCGTGGTGCTTGCTCTTGCGAATATAGACCCCTGAGTTACTACAGGAACTAGACAGATCACGTCGAGTAAGTGATGTGGAGTCGCCACCCGGCTTATCTAGCCAACTCAATTGAGCAACTAAATAAGTCAGGAAAGTATAAACCCGAGCCTTCCTGCTGGGGAAAGCAGCCCGAATTTCTTCAGAGTTTGGGTTCGGCATTTCGATTTTATTTGTATTCCGTATTATCATCTTCACTTTATCCACTTTTAATAAAAGCGCAAATCACACACGATTAGGTTGAAGTTCACTTAGGTCCGATTTCATGGCATAAGAAAGCGAGGCATGTTGCAGATAGTGAAAGCATAAATAAAGCATAAATAAAGCATAAATAAGAAAATAAATGTGGGCAAAACAACCCACCCAAATAAAGAAAAGCAAAAGAAATAAAATGATTTTTGGGTATTTAAATACAACCCAACCAAAACCAAAGTAATTAAGCATAAACCCTAAATTG
>CANYBF010130865.1:0-12431 GCA_948192965.1 Dalechampia spathulata | reverse complement strand
AGCTTTATAATATCAAGATGTTGTTGGATAAGAAATATGCTGAAGAAAGTGGTTTATTGCACTCAATGATTATAAAGATGAAAGAAAATTTCAATAAATATTGGAGTGATTGTAACTTATTGATAGCTATAGTAGTTGTTTAAATCCTAGGAATAAGATACAATTAATAGAATTGTGTTTTCTTTTGATGTATTCAACAGGTGACTCTATTAAGCATATTGTCAGTGTTCGGGAGACTTTACGCTTTCTTTGTGATGAGTATCTTCATGCATATAGGACTTCTAATACACTTGATAAAGATGCTTGTATTGAAGGTGAAAAAGAGAGCTCTAATAGCTTTACTATAAAAGGAAAAACTAGAGGAAGAGCTACTTTTTATAGTCATATAAGGAATGCTAAATCTATAATAGAGCAAGCAAAATCTGATTTGGATGTTTATATAGAAGAAGGTTTTCATATTTATGAGGATGATTCAAACTTTAATGTATTGGAATGATGGAAAATGAATAATTTAAAGCTTAAAGTACTATAAAAAATGGTATGTGATCTATTATCGATCCCAATCATAACTATAGCTTCAAAATCCGCCTTTAGTGCTATAGGTTGAGTTATTGATCCATATTGAGCATCATTAGGAGCACTACAGTTCCAGTTTTATTATGTGGTGAAGATTGGTTACATGCATTCTATAGGGTTAAAAGGTAAAAGAAGGTAACTTCATTTTTAAAAACTATTTTTAATTATTATATTCATAACTCTATATAACTTATTCTTATTATGCTTATTATTATTGTATTGTAGACCAATGAAAAGATCAAAGAGTTTGTCATACCTTGATAGTGCAACAAGAAATATTGATATTCATTATGTATTTGACTTTTACAAATTGTTTTAAGTATGACTTTATGGATATTTATAGCTTGCATTTTAATATTTGAATATTTGTAGCTTACATTATAATGTTTGAATGTTTGTAGCTTAGATGTTAATATTTGAATGTTTTTAGAAATATTATGTCATTTTAACAAGTTTTACGTTTATTTCTTGAATGTTATAATTTTGGTTTTTTTAAATGTACTATTCAACTTGTTTTCAAGCTCGAATTCAAACTTGATTACAAGCCTGTTCTTGAGCTTGATTACGAGCCTATTTTCGAGCTTGATTACAAGCTTATTTTTGAGTTTGATTACTAGCTTATTTTCGAGCCTATTTTTGAGCTTATTTACGAGCCTGTTTTTGAGTTTGATTACAAGACTATTTTCTAGCTTCATTCAAGCTTTAATCGAGTATATAAATGAGCTAAGCTCGAGCTGAACTCGAGCCTCACATATTCGAGCTCTAGTCAAGCTCGAGCCGAGCTTGAGCTCTAACATTTAAAAAAAAATTCGAGCTCGAGCCTACACAAAAACTCACGAACCAAGCTTGAACACTTAAATACTCAGCTCGACTCGATTCGTTTACACCTCTAATAATGCCTAATATTTGCATATGATCTTACTTATTTGCACACAATTACCTTGCTAACCCGTAAGTTAACTGTACCATTTTAGTAATTCTTATACGTTTCAAACGTTGTGTTTGGGCAATTCCATTAAAATATGAAAACAAGTGAAAAGATGAATAAAGAAACAAATAAAAAATACAAGCAAAACACAAAAAAGACGTGTATGTACATATAATGGCTTATTTCTAGTAAATCCTTAAACCAAGTCCTTAGAATAAACTCCACCTCTTAGGCTTGTTAAAGATGCCCGGCCCATAAGTAGAGAGAAAAATCTCAACAAGGAGAGGGAATTGCAAGAGAGCAAAAAGAGTGACCGGAAGGCTAGCTAGTAGCATAATTGGAAATGAAACCCAAGAAAGGCGATCTCGAAGAAAAATAACAAGAGCTACTCCAAAAGTTACCATCATTGTTGCTATAGAGAAGAAGAGAGTAGAAAGACCTACGATTAGTTTGGTAGGCAGGGACTTAAGGAAGTCTTCTTCTCTGTATCGTGAAGTTAAGATTCCTAAAAACATTAGTAAGGAAGATGTGGAAGCAAACAATGACATGGCATCAGAGATGATAAAAACCATGAATAGATTCTGATACAGATATAGAGGCTTCCCAGATTGATCATAACCTCCTGGAGCTGTAAAGATCGCTGAAAACATTATGGTAGCAATTAGGGCAGCCACAACTGTGCAGGATGTTGCAGTGTCTTTCATCCATTTCTCACCTTCTTCAACTAACTTTCTATGGGACTCTGTAAATAAAGCACGAGGGGTCTTATGTTGCATGTTCATCATCTCCTTGTACTTGGGTTGCACGATACTTTCCACTTCCTGCCTTGTCAAAAGTCAACATATATTATTCATTGTTTATGTCAAATTAAGATTTTGAAAAGCTTTATCATATCAAATGATGAGATACGCTTAAAAACTTGTCATGCTTCTTATTATCATTTATTATTAAATGACATCTGATCTAAATTTCTACCTTAAATTTCTCTCACATCCTCCAGTTGAAATGAACAAAGTCATTTGTAATAATTGGAGCCTCCATAAAAGAAACAAATTTAGCACCATTACTGACAAGAGGCAGCGATATGAATATGAAGAATCCAATATGAATGAATATGAGAAGGCAATTGCAATTACTGATTGTTAATGACAATTCATAATCTTGGATAATTTTCCTAGCGAATTAGTTAGCAACTGAAATTTTAAAGTTGCTCTTATTTACAAGTTTAGCAATGAAATGCAATCTTCAAGTAATTTATATTGGTTTACCTTATACCATTGCAACTCCCTTTGCATTTGCAATGCTGCTCCTGAAACACTATCTAGCTGCGATGATGGTGGTGGGGATGCAGCTTGATGTAAAATGTTATTATTATACTTATCCCAAGAAGTTGCAATATAGTTTTTCTTTGCACCCATCCTATAAATAAGATTGAAAATCTTTTCTTGACGTTGAAGGGTTGCATACATGAATATACCTCGATCAAGTTCATCCTCGCACCAAATAATGTCAGGGTAATGTTTAATCATCTCTAGAATGAACTCAAGAATGCCATGCTTAACTGCATCGAAGATTGCTCTGTACACTCCGATCCTTTCGAATTCTGATTTAGGCAGCGTAGAAATTTCTTGGCAAAGGCAAAATAGAAGTTCGTGCGCTTGGACATGTGTCCATTTCATGTTGTATAAATGTTTGATTCCAGGAACTGTGAATATAAAAGATGTATACGACATTGATTTGAATATAAAAAAAATTGAAAGACGAATAGAAAATGTTGCTTACCAAATGGTTTCAAGCATTTCCAAACCCATACTAACAAGTCATGAAGTACTGCATGAAAAGAATGTGGATGAAAATTAACTAATAAACATTCAAGAGAAGCAGCCATCCTTATAAGGCATGTTAAGGCATCCATTCAATGTTGGTTCAATTTATGTTAAAATAAATAAAAGTATGGTATCAAATCGAGGTAAACAATGAATATATAAGGTTCATGGCGAGAGAATGGGATAGATCAGTTTCAGGTTCTAGAAGGAAAGAACCCAAATCATCAACTATGAGCACTAAAATATTACTCAAAATAATTAAAAAAAAAAAAAAGGTAGGACTGTCTTTAAAAGTTTTCATGGAAGCAGCCACCTTTAAATAAGAGCGAAATAGTTGCGATAGAAGCTAGAGGCTCAGGGATGTTTTAAGGTATACCTCGTCTAGTGATGTTTCTTCTTTTTGGTTGTACGCTACGGGGTCTTTCAATGTCTCCTCCATTGTTGATAGAAGCTAGAGGCTCAGGGACACGTATACCTACACAAATGTATCCAATTAATGAATGTATTGAATTTTATGTGAAGTTTAGGCATAAAGCACATTGAAAAATAAAACAAATGAGATTGCTGATGCCTTTTCATCTTCTAGTTAGAAAAATTTTCCATATTGACCAACAAAGGTGATTTTAATGACCAAAGGGTTACTTTCTAGAACAATGATACAAGTTAGAGAAAAATGCGTAGTGAAAATACATTATTGTCCTTCCTTTTTTATAAAATACAATATTACAAATCTTTAAATTTTAAGAGTTGTATTAAATTTCAATTTTTTAACATTATATTTTTATTTTTATTTTATTAAAAGATCATCATTGAGATTTCAATTAAATTTATTGATATAGTATTCATATGATAATCAAAGATGAAATCTATGTCATGTCAACATCATGTCAATATCTATATTAATGTTATATCATTTTATTTTATATTATATTAATTATTGAACTTTATCACTTATTTTAAAAAAACTTACTAAACATTTATATAAAATTTAATATAATAAATAATTAAAAATTAATTCATACATATTTATATTTTGAATTAATAATTTTATATTATTTTATAAATAATTTTAATTTAATCAATAATTAAAATTAATAAAATTAATATTTCATTGTAATTCATTTATTATTTAACAAATAATATTTTATTTAACATTTATAATATTTTATTTAACATTTATAATATTTTTCTTATAATTTAATCAAAAAATTTTAAACAATAGTGATCAGTGGTCAATGGTGGTAATAAAAATGATGAGTAGAGTTTTATTTTAAAAATTAATAAATTATATTAAAAGGTAATATTAGTATTTTTAATTTTTAGTTGACTAAATTTAATACATTTGAATTTTTTGAAAATTTTTAAATTGTGAAATCCTAAACATCATATTCACCCAAGTCACCCTAAAAAAGGAAAAAAAACATACTGTCTTTCCGGAATCTTGGCATAATTAAAAAATTTGTTTGCAATCTCTACTTAAGATTAGTACACTTCATAAAATAGTCATTATTAAAAAATTGTGGAATGAGGTACATACAGATGTATATCCACCATTGCCAAATAGGAAGCGAACTTCCACTGGGAAATGCCGAAGGTTTCTGAGCCAACATCTCCAGTGCTGTATCCTTGTCCTTGTCTTGATCATACGCCAATTTTGGGTACTTCTGAAGCAAGTCCAAAGCAATATCTACCCAAGAACACATACTCGAACAAACAAAAAAATCAGCTCCGTAATGACATTAAGGGCATATCAATTTACGGTATTTTTAAGTTCAAGAGACTGATAAAGCTTCCATTTTGGAAGTACTGTACACTAGAATCCTACCATAGAGATCATCCACGATACAAGTTGTGAGAAGCATTATCCCGTTCTTTCCTTTTTCAGGACTGAGTTCTCCCTTCGGAGTTTCATTATAGAGAAAACGAACCATATCCTTATGACCATAAAGAGAAGCTACAACAACAGGTAATAGATCATTCTGATTAGGAATGTTAAGCAAATTTTTCCTGCATTTCACCAAGCCTTCAGCAATGCTTATGATCCCTCCAATTGCAGCATAATTAAGAGCAGTAGCATCGTTGTTGTTCTTAATTTCCAAGTCCTGTGGATCTAATCTTGTCAGTAACTCCTCAACGATCTCCTCATGCCCAGCCAAAACAGCAATATGGAGCGCCGTATCCCCATCTGCTGAAAGACTAGCTTTTTGTGCATCAGGATGATCTTCAAGGAATTCCTTGGCAGCTTCCCAATCTCCACTGTCGACTGCTTTGAATAGAGCTAGGTTCTGAATGTATCCAGTGTCTGCCAGAAACAAACACTATTTACTTTATCAACACATATTAAAATATGTTTCAAGTTAACCCCAATGCGCATCACATAAAACTAGAGATTTGGCTTGCAAGGAAATTACCTTGGTCACCACTTGAGCTTTGGTGGGATTCTTCCCAGGGTTGAGATACATTTCGTGCCGGGGTGAGTTCACCGTAAGGCCGCATTGTCTTTTGTGAAGTAGCCTATAGAATCAAAGGACCTTGTATATAGTAAGAATCATGCTAAAAGAAGGCTAAAAGGAACAGTTTATTCGATGCTACTTTAGACAAAGAACAAGCCATCTAGAACTGTTAAATATGCCAAGCGGAAGCATACTCGATCTAAATTTGCATCAGTACATGATTATAAAATATTAATCCCACTTAATTAATATTATTAAAGATTAAAAGCATACTTGATATTAAAATTTTAATACTCGCTTCTTAAAATAACAAACTTATATAATTAATTGTCATTATTGAAACAAATTTTCAATTTATGAACATTAAAATTTATCAAATATGAATACTTCTGTTTAATCCAATTTTTGATTTTTAGTTTATTTTCTTTTTGGATTCAACTTTTATGCTTAAAATTATTAGTTTTAGAAATTAAATCAAATTTGACCAATTTCATTCAATTATCAATTTGATTTAATTTTGTTCACCTCTTCTTATTAAATTTTACATATATGTAATTATAATGATCAAAATAGTAAAATTTGAATACAATATCCCTAATTAATATTAAATAATTTAAATTTTTAATATATTAATATATTGTTACTTGACGGTGAAGAGAGAATGAAATTGTAAAATTGAAAGACTTAATCATGTTTGTTTGTAAATAATAGCATAAGACAGAAATTAATAAACTAATAATAGTTTTTTAAGGAAAGAAAATTAATGCAAAGAATCATTTGATTTATGAAATCTTTATATATATATATATATATATATATATATATATATATATGTATATATATGTATGCATATTTGAACATTTGATAAGTACATATATTTGATAAATATATTATTTTATTTAATGTATTTATAAAATTATCTCTTTTAAATATAAATTAAAATTGTTTGATTATTATATATGAAATGTGTAGTTTTCAATATATTTTAGGAAGAAAATTTCTTTGGAGAATGTTTGTATTGATACAACTTGATTTGTTTTACAATATTGATAGCATTTTTTTGGTAATAAATATAAATATGCGTAATAAAAATTTTACCGCTTATTTTTCAATTTATATACTTATGTTTAAATACAAATTTTGGTATTACATCATAATACACAAACATTAAAATATCATTTATTTTCATGGATTCATTAATTTCTTTTAAAGAAAAATCTAAAAATTTGATATAAATTAAAAAAAGTAAAATAATACAAACAATTCTCTAAATATAATACATCTCATTTAATTTATAAGATTTTGAAATTTTGAAATGTAAATAATGAGTATACTTTAAAATGTAAATATTTTTATAAATATAAACATTTTAAAATAATTATTTGATTTAAAATATTTATAAATTTAATAATTATAAATAAGGTATCAAATATATAAATATCAAAGGTATCGAATATATAGATATCAAATATTATGAGAGTTAAAAAAATAGATATTTTAAAAATTTTATTTTAAATCTCATAAGAATGAAACATTTGAACTATTTAGTATGTGATAATAAATGTATATTTTATTTTTGATTTTACAGATTAAATAGGAAATACTTCATTTCAAATGACTCCATCCAAATGAACCTATAATTCTATAATGATAATAATAATAATACAAACAATACAAAAAAAATTATCTATTATTATATAGCCGAAAGCATGGACAAAAGCATAAAGGAAATGCCAATTTAAAGAAAAAGAAGAGTTCATTAACCTAGAAAAAGTATGAAAATTGTTCTAAAGATAATCTGTATAATTTCTAATCATTCTAAAGGTCACTATTTTCTTTCCTTTTCTTTGTTTTATTAAGACAATTTGCATCCTTACATCTTTGCTTCTTTTTGTTTATTACATGTTTGTATCTTTTGTCCCCACTGCATTTCTTTTTAATACTTAGAATAGATATTCTTTTACATGTAACAAACAATAATTCCATTGTTTTATTTATGATATTTTTAGTATTCCATATTTCTCACTGGTTGGATTTTCTGGTTTATAAATTTGTTGATATTTATGGTCGTACTCAACATTGCATAATTCAGTGTTGCGCCAAACTCGGAGATTATCTGATTTTAACCGTAAAAATGTCTGCATGAAGACTCCACATATGTATGGATGATATTAATTAATGCAAAAATAAATATTAGTATATGTTTTTTTTAAAGTATTATTGCCATCGTCCTGGGGTAAGGGCATCACCTTTTTGGTACCAAAAAATCAATAATTGATCGCTCATTATTACTTATATGTCATCAGTGTTTGATTGTCAACAACTAATGATTACTAGTCATGGAACATAAATATAGTTAATATCATATATATATATATATATATTAACAAAAAATTGCAATATATTTGCTACATGTTATATTATAATAAAAAAGTATAAAAGATACATGTAAATACATATATACTATATATATCATAACAAAAGATATTGATGCATATAATTATTATATATATCATATTTATCAATAATCTACATTTGATATCATCTATAATCTCAATCATATTTATTGTTAATGATTGATTATCAACTATCAGTGATCATTGTTTGACAATTGATTGTTCAATAACTGATGTTCAATAGTTGACAGTCAACAAGTTACGATCAATGACTAAAAGAAGATTGTTCTAAAGATAATATGTAAATAGAGATCATGATGGCTAATGTTCATGAAAATGTTATTTGACAAAAAAAAAACATCACAATCACAAATATCTAAATAAATAAAAAAGAAATACTTGAAGATTAAACAAAAAGATAAAGATCACTAATCTAAAACACAAGATATAAATTTTATCAAATTCTTTTGAAAATCTTTATAAGATAAACATATACTTCTAACAATTATGCATCTCAGATTTAAAGAGAATAACTTGATCAAATCTTTTATATAAGAACTACATATTTTAGAATTTATTGTATATGAAATACATAAATGAGTTATAATAGTTACAAATCAAAGGAGGAGCATGTTATACTACCAGACTCTAATTATTGAAAATAACTTTAAAGACATTTAAATTTTAAACCATTACATTCACTTTACCTTGACGATGACTCCATGAACTCAAGATGTAACTTCCATTCATTCAAAGGGTTTTGTACTTAGAAAAATCAAGATTTTAAGATCAACTATGTATAAAATTTTTTGAATCAAGCTTTATTGAATCGAACTAAAATCGATCAACCAAGATTTTAGTTCTACCCGTTTGATTGGTTGCCTAATCAGATCTCCCGATGATTTGTAGCTCACAAAACAAGGTTTATTAGTTTAGGCCCTAATTTGAAAGGTTATTAAGCTAGACATTGCATATAGGTTTAGCTAAACTAATGGACCAAGAAGCATACAAGCCATGCTAAGTTATTAGGCTAGACTAACATACAAGCTAGACTTAGTTACTAAGTCAAGCTAACTAATAGCCCAAACTTGGATTTTAGGTCAAACTAAACCTATTGAACCAAGCCAAAACAAACCAAACATGATAGGCTTGAACCCATTTGGCAAACTAGATTACTGGTTTATAAAGTAGGGCTTGGTTCATAACTTAGACCAAGGTCACGAATCAACCTGGTTTAATTCATCTGGTTTGGTTCAAGTTCACTTATTCATATTAATTTATTTTTTATTTAATAAACCTTAAGCCTTTATTAAGTGAGGAATTACTATCAATTTCTCCCAAAACCAACTCACTTGAACTTTTAAAAAGTTTATAGTAACGATTTTTATCAATTTTTGTTAAGTTATATATTCTTTTCTTTATTAATTTCGTATATAATCCTGGAGTTCATGCATTTAACTTTGAGTTTAACATTTAAGAATGATGAATCAAATCACTCTAAGGGTAATATATAATCAAAACTGACTGTTATTTTCATTCTTTTTCATATTTTTTCATATTTCCATTCATTGATTTGCATTTATTGATTTTTTTTTTTGCATTTTTTCTTGTTTTCATCAATTCTTGGATTAAAAGCATGTTAAACAGGGATTGTAAACTTCATACAATTCTACAAAATTTTATAAAAGGATAAATCAAATTGAGATGAGTAGAATGAGCCATGTGATACTTATTGAAGTACCTTAAAGAGCCAAATGTCTATTTAACAACCATCAATGCATGTTGAATGGGTGCCCAAATACTTTAGTATTGTATATATAGATGCATAATTTACTAATGATCATATTTTTCTATAGCATTTCCTTGTATTTTTTCATAACTTTAAATATTTGTTTACTATGCATTTTGATTTATTTTCTACTTGGCTTTTAATTTTTATTGGAGTTTGTTTATTTTTTGTACCATTTCTACTATGCATTTTGGGCCCCTGAGTTGCCTAACTCGAATAATTCCTTTTGATAAGCAATTTGCCATCTTTGATGATGTTTGTGACTTGTCAGCCTTGATAACACCAAGAAAGGTTGTTGCTACTTCTACCATCAGCCTTGATACTGATTTCTAGATATTTGGTCATGTTGCCAATCTCACTACCGGTCACCTGAGCTAAAACTTACTACAATCGCTACATTGAAGACCAAGGTACTGAGTTTAGACATAGGGGATTTACTACTTTATAAAGTCTACAAGGACATCATCACCCTAGTAGATAGTACATTTGATGAACTTTTGTATGAGGATGATGATATCCTTATTTCTATATTATGTGATGATGATGTAATCCTTTCTATATAGTATAATGCAATGAAAAATAGTTTTGCATACGCTTGTGAGATGTGCTATGATGGAATTATGCATGAACATGAGCATTACATGAGTATTTTTAACATTAATGCATTATCTATAGAAACTGTTAACATTAGCACAAATGATAAATCTTGTCTTCTTCAAATTGCATCTAACTTAACCCGTGATGAGAGGATAAAATAGTTAGAGTGTTGAAACAACATTTGAAAGCCTTTACTCTAGGCTACAAAGATATACCGAGTGTCAACAGAGCTATTACGGAGCATAGAATTCTGATTAAGCTTGGGTTTAAGCCAATTAAATAGAAGCTACATCGTCTTCAGCCAGAATTAGCTCAGAAGATTAAGAAGGATGTCCAGAAGTAGTTGAATGCTATGTTCCTCAAGGTGGTTAACTATCCCAAATGGTTGGCCAATGTGGTTTTAGTTCCCAAGAAAGATGACAGGGTTAGGGTTTGTATAGACTACAGGAATTTGAATTAGGCATGTCCGAAGAGCATTCAACCACTCTTGAAAGATTTTTCATGTAGGTTGAGAAGTATAGGCTTAAGCTGAACCCAAAAAAGTGCACATTCTGGGTGATTTCCAATAAGTTGTTGGGTTATGTAATTAGCCAGAGGAGTATTTAGGTATATCCCATGTTAAATCAATGATTGTAGGTGAGTTATTACCTTGGACTCCACTTGGCTCCTCGGGAATGCCTTCACCACTAACTACCTTGCACCATTTATCGTCAATGATTCCCGATGGATAGATGCTAAGTATAGTCCTATATTGATGATTCCATTGAGTTGGATAGGTTGTGGACAACATGGTAAGGCACCTTAGCATATTCTTACCAAACTAAAGCCCATGTAGCTAACCATAGCAACATTCCAAAACTAGGACCCTTTATTCACATTCTATATAGATCTATGTCCTATCATATCAGTGGATTTGCCTAAATCTGGCTTGTTTTCTCATATCGTATTACTTTGTTAAGAGTCAAAATCTTCTCATGATTCTGTATGGTTGCAAACCTCATGCTTATCCCACTAGCATTCTTTGTTGTTTTTTTAATCAGTTAGTTAAGGATTTTATTCAATTTATTTTGGGATTTTAAGTTGTTGTTTGTTTTCAAAATAAAAATTTCAGTTAAAATGAAAAATAGTTTAATAATGATTTATATAAACTATGATTTTTTTTGGAAATTATAAAATACTGATTTAACTTATTTAAGGTAGAAATTGATTTACTATTTTCAATTGACAGTTTTAGGTTTGAAATATATAATTTATGCACTGAGAATTTATGGGTTTTGGAATTATGATACTAACATGGTTTGTTTTTAAACAATTAAATAATGAAATTTAACTAAATAAAATAAACCTTATCAAGGGAAATAAATAAGGTTTTTATTATACTAACAAAAGAAAATAGTTTGTGTTAAATTATTTAATTTACATGCTGTTAAGTCAAATTATATTTTTTGTTTTAAGCCTAATAGTGTTTTCTAGAATATCTTTTTATTTTCTAATTAGTGAACAAATAAAGTTTTCTATGTGAATAATTTAATTTATAATTTAAAAAGTAATGAAATGGTAAGAATGGTAAAAGTGATATAAGTTTAGATAATTATGTAATTCTTTATGTACGACATAATAGAATGTACGTTAAGTAATTAATGAGTTATTTTAAAAAAAAATGCTTTTGAAAGATAATTGTTTTTATATGGGTATTTTATTAAAGGTAAAGAATAGCGTAAGGTTTTTCGATCAATTACAAAATTTGGTGTTTTTGTTTTTAATTTTAAAGTATATTTATGAAATGAAGAAGTTATATTAATGCTGGAATAAATAAAATAGAATAATGTATGAATTAAATAAGTTATGTTGGAGATGATTTATAAC
>CANYBF010130833.1:0-10677 GCA_948192965.1 Dalechampia spathulata | reverse complement strand
ATGACATAAATCATAAATTATGATGTTGTTATGTGAAATTGATTATTATGGATGTACATATTATGACATATACATGATGAAGTTGAGAATGACAAATAATTAATGCAATTATATGAATTATGGTGATGATAATGATGTCTTTTTGATGTGGACCATAATAATGATATTCATGTTATACCAATTAAATAGTAAAATAAACATAAAAACAGTATGCCATTCTTAAATGATGATATTTGAATAAATGATAAGGTGATATGTTATGTTGATATTACTTGAGTAATGATTAGATATTCTATGAAATAAATGTTATGCTATATGACGAGATTATCAATACATGATGAAGAAATATTAATGATGATATACCTAATGCTTACAGAAAATCATATGTCAATATACAATGATGATGATTAGAAGTAAAATTTGAAAATGATTACATTGAGATATTAAATTAGAAGATACTATGATTTACATGATTTGTTCACATATGATACATGAATAAACATTATTTTTATATATTATATGTTTAAGCACCATTGAGTTTTATACTCAGTGTTCGTCATTTGATAGACGCAGGTTAGCGGATGATGGTGAGCACGGATTGCCTAAAGGACCAAATCAGCAGAAGTTCATTGAGGACAAGGACTTGGATAAGAGCAAGGTTAATTGATTAATTAAATTAAACTGATATGTAAGGCAGTAAAAGTAAAATAAATAATACAGGGACTAAAACTTCCACAATACTTTGAACGACACATCGATAATTAATAAACAGGTAAACATCAACACAAACATAAAAAAAAAGGTTCATACAAATCCCTTGTAGAGTAATTAGTAGTTTTCATGTAATGAAGATCATTAATTATTTTACGGGAGCATGTTGCAGTGAAAAGACATGACATAAACATAATTTATTTGTTCACTATCAATTCACAATATACCTGTGAATCTCCATCAAAACTATATATACAACTATATAGTCTTCATTCAATTAAAAAATATCAATCTTTTCGAATATTACAACCAATTAAAAAATATCAATCTTTTCGAATATTACAACTAAACACACTCATTTGGTATTTAGTACCTTTTCATGATTTAATAAATATATTAATAACGATCATCAATAATAAGTATATACTAATTACCTTATTATCATATTATTAATATATATAATTTTTATATTGTACATAAAATAATTTAGTGATTATGTATTAAGCCCTTAACTTATATGTTGACCTTATTATATAGTTAATGATTTATTAAGCACATACCTATTTTTTACCTTCCTTATCAGTCTATAAAATAAGTGTAGTAACTCTTAGTTCCTTTGTGTTTGTTAAACACATGTATGGCATCAAACAAATTAAATAAAATACAGGATATTCATAGTTTACTACTTAATTTAATATGCCACAATATATTATACTTTATGGCTTTTGGTAAAAATTCATAGGTAGTGTTACTTTTAGTTAATATTCTTAAATTTTTTCACAACAATATTGAATTGTATTTCTTTCTATGTATGTATCTATTACATACTTCAATTCATATGTATTATCCTCTTCTTATGTGTGTTATTTCTACATGGGAAGTATAGTTAACCCTAAAGTTGACATTACTTTCAACTAGAATGATTAAGTAAACCCCTAACCATATCGTATTACCAATACCACACATGCCAATTGACTTAAATGGACCTTATTTATAAGTTAGGAATTCATATGATTTTAATAAACCATATGTGAATGGCAAACCAATAACATGACCTAATAATTTCTAACTTATGCATTTTTTCCATTACAAATAAATTAAAAAGCATTGTCAAGTAACCCACAAGCAACAAATAAATAGAATAATAAATAATCCCTTTATAGATTTAATATTTGTTTTAAAAATTTATATTCAATGTAATCATTTCCATATCTTAAATATTTATTAAATTAATGCATTCACCATTGTTATTTTAGGCTTAATTAATTGGTAATTTATAACAACCAAATGGTCTTACGGTTCAATCACGTTTTACTAAAGTGCTCTTATCTTATACTTTCAATTCCATCACTTCTAAGGCATTCTTTTGTTTATGGCAACTGGTCATGACCTCTAAATTCAAATTGTTTTAGTTAACACTATTATATTGTACACACATACTCATATGCTACCTTACTCTAATCTATTTAAGAAAATACTTTAAAATGTGTCAACAATAAAAAATTCCATGCAAGTAACTAACATCTACCATTATTAGGAGTATATTCAAATATTTATTTACAAATCATGGAGCATTTATTAACCATAGAAATCAATTATGATTTACCCTTAATATGGTAATCATATTTAGTCAAATAGTAGATATTAACTCCATGTATAGTAAGTTGTTATATTTAAATCCTATGGCTAGTTTGTATAATTTTTGATTAAGTCCATTACCATGCATGTGACATGCAAATTAAGGCAAGTCTCTTCCAAACCACTCAACATACATATTAGATGCATGCATGGATAAATAGGTAGCCAGTCCATATAATTTCACATATGTTCCAATATGTAAATCTATCCCAGAAGTAATTCAATCTAATTGCATGCTTCTCACATGTATTATTTAAATTCTATCTTAAGCCTTCTCTATCTTATGTCATATTCCTTAATTGAACACTCTAATCTTCCTTAATTATATCATTACAAGGTTAGTGATCTTATATTACAATTAATGATTTTATACCTCTAAGCTTTCGGTCAATAACCCATAGCACATGATTTTGACTCTACTTACATGTGGTACATGCTTAAAGAATGTACAACTAGCTTACACGTTTAAATATATTATCACCATGTACATAGAATTGTAGTTTTATCCATATTAAGCATACCTTCCAACACATGAAAACTTAATTCATGACATACATCAATTAGTCATATTTATACACATGTCCAATTATGAAACATTTCATTTGTAACCTATTTGACTTGATGATACTTGCATAACCACTCTCAATATTACTTAACTAATATGTCCATTTAGTATTATAAATAATCAAAGTAAACCTTTTTACTTAAAAAAAATAGTTTATTCTACTTCAATTTTAATTAATTTTTTTCTTAATTAATTTTTTCTTACTCAAATAGATTAGTAATACACTCATGTTACCTTGTTGTGGTAACTCACTGTCCTTCCTTATCAAGCTTTCTATCTTATCATTACATTCATATTACCAAGCCACACATACATATAAAAAGGATTTTAGTTCATTTGGTCATACCTTGTGGCTCTATCTCATGGTTAAAGCAAAATTCTTCTTAAGGTAAGCAATTGAATATCCTCTTCTTAATGTAATCAACCCTCCCTTTACTTCCTTTTCACTTATTTACCTCCATAATGAACATTTCAAGGTGTTATCTCCTTTCTCTATCCACTTCTAGTTTAATTGAAATATATAAGCATAATATAAAGTGATTGCCTCATTTCAAGGTTTCCACCATTAGTATTAACAATTCAGTAAGTTTTATCCTATATGCCCATTAGTTGCTTCATTTATAAGTTATTCACATTCCTTTCTTCTTTTTTTTATCCAAAATTTTAGCTTAAAGTCACTTACAAGCTATTTACAAATTACCAATTTACTTTCCCCTAAATCCTTCATTTATCTATAAGCAGAAATTTAGTATATTAGTTACAGTTCTTTCATAGTTTAACCATTTTACCCCACTTCTAACCTTTAAATCAATTTAGTTATCATTAAGCTAGCCCATATTTCAATTTTATTCCTATGCACATTTATGTGATCAATTACTTTCTTTTATCCATAATTACATAAGTAATAATTCTAAATAATTTACCTTTTCTTATGCAATAATTTATGCCTAGTGATTTAAGAATGATTTAGCTTAGTTGATAATTAATTTTATGTTTAATATGTATAAATTAATCCAATAATTATCACACCCCCGACCCAAGCCCCAAGGGGTGACGACATGATCCCGTAGCATAACTATCATTTTCTCGTCTCAGAAAAACAATAATTATACTACAAGGGATTTTAAACTCTAATGCTCATATAAAAATCCAATAACAGAAAGAGATACAAATAAATACAAAACCCAGGATATATACATGGATTCTTATACAATACATTTAGTGTACTGCCAACTACTACAAATATAAAGGAATATGCATAAATACACAAGCTGCAGGAGTCCATCCAGAACTCTAAGACACGAACCAGTTGCTATACCACTAATCCTGGTGCTCACCCTTTGAACTCGGACTTACGTTCATCAAATGATCAACGCTGAGAATAATCTCAATGGTGCTAGGAACATAAAACATGTCATACACATACACAAGTCAATCCATACAGTATACAGCCAAGCATACGACACACAGTTTGAACATCAGTAGCATAAGCAATACCGGTAATCTCTTCCTAATCATACAAACATGAATGCTCCATAATACTATGCACTCGCCCTCGGTTTGGTGTCTCTCACACAATTTTCTGAAACATCTCATTCCGTTATCATATCAATTAATACCGACACTTTTCGCACCTGTAGGAGCATCTCACTCCCTTCACCATATTAATTGATATTGGTATATCTCATACCAGTAGGAGCATCTCACCCTCGTAATTTGACTCGATACCTCTCGTACCCGGAACTTCTCGTACCTCATTTCCGCCACCCTTATTTCTCCCCATCATAATGATATGCTATACCATCATTCATAATGCATGAACAAGCCATATAATAATCCAACAAGCCAATCATCAAGAATCCCAAGACATGTTCCAATCCGGAACCCATAGCCACAATCACAAGCATCAAAGGCATAAACAAGCACAACCATAGATTCAATCCCCGAGCATCAGTTCTAGACCGTACCGGGCCTTAGAACAAGAAGGAAAGCAAATAGGCATCACACCCAATAAAACCTAGCATAAACCTGGAGGAAGAAGACTGCTATCACAAGCCCGTAATCCTATCTCTAACCAGCTCTAGCTTCAACTCCACGCGCTCGCACTTTCCCGATGCCTAAGAATCCTTCCTCAGGTGTTTTCTAGGGTTTTGGGACATTTAAAAAGGTTTAGGGTGAAAGAACATAAGAAAAAAGGCTTATGTTTATCTGTTAAAAAGTCCAACTTAAGTTGCGTACAACTGTACCACCACCCGTACGCCCGTACCAACTTAAAAACCCTGACAAACCCACCTTCTTATGAGGGACGGTATGCCTGTACCAACTTTGGTACGCTCATACGCCCACAACTCTCCTGACAAACCTGAATTCCTGTGAGCACGCATACGGCCGAACCACTCCTTGGTACGCCCGTGCGGCCTCTAGGAGCCTTAACCCCTCTTACTTCCCCTTGTTCGATATGACCGTACGGATCTTGTACGCCTGCACCACACTCCATTCGTCTCTTCTCACACTCCAACTCACTCCCATACCACCTGTAACACCTCAAAACACACATATACGCATTCATCACGTCATCACGATGCATACACAATCACAAAATACATAGCACATATGCATGCATCCTATCAGTACATGTATACAGACACGTATACCTTCAATAAACATACACAAAAATACTAAAATGTCTAGGGTGTCAAATGTGGGTGTGACAATAATAATGAACGATAATATCATGTAAACATAATCAAATGTATATGAATGATGGATGTGACACTATCCATGTAGATTATGCACAAATTGCTTCAAACATGATAAATCACACTTACATAACTAAAAGAAATCATGTAGATAATATTTGATACAAATTCATGACCAAACCAATTGTATGCATGAAAAAATTAAATGTCTATGCTAAATTTTACCTCTTTAAATTTTTCCTTAATTCATAGATTATAAATTTAGTAAACACATAACTCATTTCATTAACATTTCTAAGTTTTATTTATTTACTAATTAAAAATAACATAAAACCATATTCTTATGCATAATATAAGGGAGGTTGACATTCATTCACATATATACACTACTTAAAATCATTTTAATACACCATCATATATAAAATCATTTTAATATACCATCATATACACATTAACATCAATAAATTTAAAGCTTTATATACATGGATAACCCTAAGTACACTCCTTAGCATGAAGCTTAACCCACCATTAAACTAGAGTTAATCTAAATCTCTTGTTAATCAACCTCAAAGTTCCTTTACTTCATTTATTTAAATGACACACTAAGTAATGAAATAAATGCTTTACTGATCTCCTTAAAATAAATATGCATACTCTTATGTGATGAGTATTAATTTTATATTCTTAATACTTCTAACATATTCTTAATCCCTTTCCTTAAGTTGTTATTAATTATCATATAACATTCACATAAATTCTTGTGATCCTTCATTTAGACTTTTAATTTATCCATAAAAGATATCCATAAATCATTTCAAATAAGATAAATAATATTTGGTTATTCATAATTAAATATGAACACATAGTGGATGTAACACCTGGACCACCCAATGTGATGTGATTAAGTACTATTATTTATAAGATTTACAAATATATGAATGTTGACATAAATTCAACACTAAAGAAAATATAGTTCCTATTGATGAAATGTAATAGAAAACTTGAGAATGATTTGATAGCAACCAGATTTCTATAATAAAATTAGAGTTACCAAATCATGAGTCTGTGAGTTTAGAATCCAACTTCCTCTTAATGGGCTCTTATAATTACATCCATGCTAAATTCCTCATATTTTCTTACTACATGCAATAACTAGAAAATAACATGTAAAAGCACATTAGGATTAAATGTGTATGAGCATGTTGTATGATAAGTAAGAACAAAAATTTGCAATATAACATCCATAAGTAGGAAAATACGATATTCACACACAAGTAAGAAAAGAGAAGAAAAGTAAAAATGCATATAACCATAGCCTAATGGACCATGGAAACCTATGATTTACAACCTTGATAAAAGAAATAAAAATCTAATGAAAATACCATGGCCCAGGTTAAGCCTAGAAACCCATCACTTACAAACATGGAAAAGGAAATTTAATAAAAATAAAATGGCCTAGGTTAAGCCTAGGAAATCTATACCTTATAACCTTTTAAAAGAAAACAAATAAATCTAAATAAAGTATCATGGCTTAGGTTAAGACAAAGTCCTATAACTTACAAACCCAAAAAAAAAACACAATGGTAAATAGAATTAAAAAACACAAGTAATAGAATTAAAAAAAAAACATAGTGGTAGATAAACATGAATGTAGGAATATATGCAAATGTGAGATGTGGATCATGGTTTGAGATAAGGAGTAGTTTAAACCAGGGCTCAGTTGAAACAATATAAAAAGGAAATCTGATATGAATCAAAGTATGTACTAAGAGTTTGAAAACATATGGATGTCAAGTTAATTTTGAAAGTTGGATAATAAGTTGAATTGAATTCAAAATAAATTAAATTTAATATAAAATTGGTTGGTAAGAAAAAACAATTGAATTAGTTCAAAATCAATTTGAATTAATATAGAAACTCGTTTGAAAGATAAAAAGTAATGTTAATTCAAAATAATTTAAATTAATAAAAACCTAGATAAAAGCCAAAATAATTTGAAGTGTATTTGAATTAATGTAACAAATAGTTTGATAGATAAAAACCATATTAACTCAACCTTATTGAATTAATACAAAAATTGTATGAAGGCTAGATTAATTCAAAGTAATTTGAATTAATGTGTAATTGGATTAAAGTGTGAATTGATTCAAAGTTATTTCAATTAATAAAAACTTGATAAAGTGTTGTATTAAATTCAAAACAAGTTTGAATTCATTTATAAAAGTTAGTATTTTGAAGATTGAAAAAACTGGATTAATTGAAAACTAGGTTTGAATTAAGAAAGTTGGATAATTATAACTAAATTAATTCAATAAAATCTAGATTTGAAATTAGTTTGGATAAGACTGGAAAGCTAGTTTAAAATTAAATTTGAATTTGAAAAGATCTTAAGGATGGACTAGAAATCGATTTTATTATGTTAAGATCAATCATTAAGAAAGTTTGTTAAAATTTGGAAATCAATTTCAAAGTTCAATTCTAAATTTAAAATTAAAGATGAGATTTTAAAATTTTTTGAATTTGAAATTTTAGTTAAATCCATATTAATTAAAAATCATAATTTAAATTGAAAAATAGATTTAGATTTTGAAAATGAGATTAAATCTAAGATAAATAATTAAAACAATTTTAGTAAACTAGTTTCAAAACTAGAAAACTATGTTTGAAATTAATAAACTAAAATAAACTTTAACAAGTTATTTTTTCAAAACACAAAAACTATTCAAAAATAAATTAAAGTTTTGGAAATAATTTAATTGATTTTTGAAATCTCCCCTTTGAAAAATAAAAGATTGAGAATAGATATTCAAATCAAGCTCTTTTCAAAACACTTTAAAGATATATATGAATTAAGTCCTTTTCATTCTTTTATCTGTTGTTGTTTGTTTTTTGACTTCAAAACTCATGTATTTATACTTAAAAATATGGCAGCTATATTCCAAAAATACATAGAGTATATATATGTATGTTAATCAAAATCAATATGAAAATAGCTTCATGTTATATTAAATCAGTGAGCTGATTTCATATGACAACTAGATTTATTACCAAATATAACTTTTGAAAACTTAATATTTTTAGAATATGGAAGTATATTTGAAAATCATTTTATCAAAAGAGGAAATGTTTCATCTTGATTTGAGCTTCATAAGGTAAATATCATCAAAATTTTTTAAACAAAATTCTAAGAAATTAACTTAAGTAGAATTCCCAAAAAAAAAAAGTCATCAAAATCTTTTATCAATCCATTGGAAATCTCCAAAAATGTAGGTGTTGAATTCTGATTTCCACATAAATCCAATCTGTTTCCATTTTGATTTTTGAAAGATAAAAAATATTAAATATATGAAAAATCTTTTGGAAACAAAATCAAAAAATATTCTAATATAGGAAATGGATAATTATGTTTATCTTTCCAAATATTTGAAATAGTAAATCCATAAGATAATTACCAAATCAAACAAATCAATTAAGATATTTACCAAATGAAAATTATCTATAAAAAAAATCTAATAATCACATGAAATAAGGAAATCAACGTGATTGATAAACAATCAAAATAATTACCAAATAAATAATAATAATTAATCACGTAAAAATTCAAAAATGATATAATTAACTATCATCTCTAATAATACAAAAAATTTAATCAAAAATATAAAAGTTAATAAAATCAATCAAGTAAAAATCCACTTGAATTAATTAAACAATACTTTAAACTCAATAAACATCAATTTTAGCATTCATCAAAATCAAAAAGTCAATAATCTTTAATTTGAACAATTTTGAAATCAAGATGAATCAAAAACTAAAAATCATGAGAATGTTCCTAGAACATCCATCTATCATGAAGAATGATAAAATGTAGAAAATTTAAATCATATACCCATAGCATGCATCTGTGATTCCACTATACTTTTTTAGGATTATAAATTACAGTGGATCGTGATTTTAATTGTATAGAAAATATGAAACATAAATTGAAAATGTACGAAACATGAAGTAAATATCAAAACTAAAATAAAATTCATTAGGAAAAGTAAAATGACTCAATAACCTTAGATCTAGAAGTTGGTTGATATTTATGCACAAGAAGGGTCTATAGCCACTTAAAGTGGTCAAGAAGGATGAACTAGCTATAAAGGAGTCTGAAGTGGCGCTAAGCACTATGCTTTAAATCTCACAATATGGTTTTAAGCTCATGTTCTCTTAATGGTTCCTGACCTACAATTAAAATTTTATCAAACATCAATGATGTGTTAATCTTCAAACATCATTTACAAGTTTTAAGATTAATATAAAATATGTAAAAAATGCGAAGAACATACATAAAATGATTAGAAAAATTTTAAAATGTAATAAAAATTACAATGAAGAAAATAAAATCAAAACATGTTCATTACTGCCATTTTGAGTGGATTCCTCATCATATGATGAATAATTATTGCTTGAATGAGTGAAATTATCATATCCGCATTTGTAGCACCTTCACATGTTTGCATTTTATACATAAGTTAGAATGAATGCATGAATAAATGAATAGATGACGCATGAAATGCATGATTGTGCTATAATTTATGAATGTCATGATATATTTTAAATGCTTATGAATATGATATGAATGAAGGAAATTCCATTAGGCATGAAATTTAAAGTGAAAAGAGGTAAAAGTATGATTAAATTGATGAAAATGGAATATACATGTCTTTAAATATGCCTTTTGAATGATAATGAAAAGTGTTTTAATGATACCTTAGAATGAAATTCATAAGTGAAATGTGATGCTTTGATATGTTAAATGTGTTATTCTATGAGAAAGTGTATGTTAGAATGTATATTAGAAAGTATTAATGAAGTTAGAATTAAAAATAAGTTAAGTTATAAGTAGGGGTAAAATGGTAATTTCACTTAAAGAGAAAGGTATTTTTGGAAACTAGAAATATGCATGTATGATGTGAGATGTGTAACATATATATATTGATGTGCATGACATGAAAATCATAATAAAACATTAGTTAAAAAGAAAAAGAGATAATTTAAGGAAGGAACCAATGAGAAGGTGAC
>CANYBF010130660.1:0-25527 GCA_948192965.1 Dalechampia spathulata | reverse complement strand
TGAAATGTAAATATTTTGCATGGTTTATGATGAGTCCCGTAAGGTCACTAAAAGGATGAAGCAAGGAAGGGAGAAGTAAAACGAAAAGTAAAGTAACAATTGACCAAATGAATAGTACTACATACCAAATAAATAGTGCATTGCCTTACATGTTCTGATATCATGGTTGTGTAATATATAATAGGATGGATTCATGTGTACTTATGCTTCATGAATCATGTGAAACTATGGTAAATGTTATGAATGGATTGAAATGTCTTAAGGTACTAAAATACTTGAATGATTATCGCTTCTTAATACTAAATGAAGGTAAAATGGAAATGTTACAGGTTCAACTCACGAAGTGCATATGTCTCCTTCAGGTATCGATAATAGCAAAGCGATAGCAGGTTTGTGCTATTCATCTTATGACCCCGTATAGGGTCATAAAATGATGATTTCTCACTTAATTGCTTATGATAGCAACGTAGTGAGATTATATTATAAATGGTATTACATAGTCATCATTGCTTATGGTCATTAAAGCATCATTTATGCATCATGACATGAATCATCCATACATGAAGACATTCATGACATATCATACAGAAGATATAAGGGGAAAAAGAAAGAGATATATAGAGAAATGATCAATGAAAACGTACTGGGTCATATAGTTATTATCGATTCCTTTATGGAATCATACAGTAGAGGTTCCTATCATGGAACCATAGAGTAATATTATGTTCCTACGGGAACCAGAGAATGATACAGTACCGGTACATAGAGCAATAGACCCAGTATGGGATTGTGTACAATTATACAGAAAAGAAATAAAATGGTACAGGAAAATCAGAGGGAGAATGCAAAGCATGAATGCATTCTCACAGACATACATTATCATTTATACACATTGCAAATTCGAAAGTTCTTGATGAATAGTACTTTATGAATAGTAACTTATGAATAGTACGGGAGCATGTTACACTGGGCTAGGGTGTGACATTAATTCTAATGATAAGGTTACATGGATAGTTGATTCTGGTGCATCTGATCACATGATAAATAATACTAGCTTATTTCTCACTCAAGTCACTTTACAAGACCCTATATGAGTTTACTTCCCAACTGGTCATTCTATTCAAGTAACTTAAGTTGGTCATATTCAATTAGGACTTCACATTGTCTTTAAAAATGTTCTTTATGTTTCACAATTCAACTACAATCTACTTTTTATTTGTTAAATGGTTCATGAGACCAATCTCTCAAGTTGAATTTTTTTACCATCCTATTGTGCTTTTTGCTTTCTTCCCTTTCACTCCTTGTATAGAATTAGAGGTTTCTAATTTATTTAATGCATTTATGACTTGTAGTCAATGCCTAGAGATTTCCTTCCTAATATTTACTAACTTCTGACAAAAGGAATAAATTTGTAATCATCCCTCTGATTGTTCTCAATTTCATGAATTTGTACACCTCTATTTTTCCTATGCCTTATAAGTGGTGTGTCATCATCATTGCCCTCCTGTTTCTCATGCTCTACCTCTTTCTACACCTCTTGTGATTTGGCTATAATGGTTGTCAACTTTGCATTGGTAGGGAAAACAACCCTTTAATAGCAATTAGAGAAACTAGTGATGTCTTAATTGGAACACCTAAGAAATGAACACCAACCCACTATATTTTATTTGCCCATATCATCAATTTGATGAATTTCTTCAAATAGTTTTCCAATCTTCATAACATTATCAATATTCATCTATAATAAGGAGAGACCATGTACCTGGACCCAAAACTTTATGTTTGTGAACTCTAGACGATTAAATACCTCATATGATGGCCACCCCTTGATAACTAAGTGTTGATTTACTGTTGACCATGATATTCTTTGCAGTATTATTATCTTGTCCTCTTTGGCTTTAAATTGGAACATAAACTTATTATAGAATATCTTTTGTACTTAAAATTATTTCCTTAATCACTTATGATCTTACAAGTGAGTTGTTAACAACACTAACATTAAATGTTTTGTACGAGATAATTTGACCTACCAATATTGATTTATTATTATCTTCTACTCTTATTAAGCTTAATAGTAAATCAATTACAGGTCAACCATCTCCTTCTTTGCTATTCATTCAAAACCCATATTAATGATATTGATAATATCTTCCATGTGAAGAAAATCCTTGTAAATCAGCCCTATGCCTATCAAACATCTTAATTTAATCTAGATCTTGCTAAAAAGGAACGTATAAAAAAGAAAGTCTTAAGGACTCTGAATAAAGCGAAAGTTTTATGAAGAGAGAGTTTCTTAGATTTTATCAATAATCAGGATGCTTCAATAATTACTTAATAGCTCATTAAACTTTATTAAGACATACGTTTCAATTTGATTTGATTTAAATGATTCAATTTTTATCTACATTATATAACATCATTGAACATAGTACAACTCTATCACATTCATATAATCTTTGGGTAGATATTCTCCATATCTTGTTTATAAAGAGCAACCTCATGAGCTATAAATTAAATAAAAAAGAACTTAAGGCTTCCTTCCTCTATCCGAATCTCCCTTACACAAATGTTGATTGGCTTCTTGATGTTTTTCTTATTAACCTACATCTCATGCATATGTTACTTTTGAATGACTTTCCATATATGGCATAAATCCTACTCCATCATGGATAAGTTTCTTCCACAACCTATTTGATTTAATAATTGTTAGTTATTGGCTAATAATCAATAGCTCAAAGTTGTTAGTTTGATTTAATAATTATTTACTATCACTTTCTTGGTTGTTTAAAGAATTTGGAAATTTTTGAATTTTTTAATATGAAATTCACTTATAAATTTTAAATAAATATATTTAATTTAAATTTTAAGATTATTAAATGATAAAAAATACCTAAAATATTAGCAAATTATCAATTTGATCTTTAATTTGTATTTATTTCAGTAAAATACCCTAACTCTAACTTTTAAATCATATGTATTTTTTTTGTCAATACATCAATCAAGGGTGTGTAAACAATCAATTTGATTTCCATACAAAACCAAATCTGAACAAACAAAACCAGACTTTTAAAAAAATTCTAGAATAAAATTGAATCAAATTAATAAAAATCACATTAAATCAACTCTATTTAATTTGGTTCACTTAGATTTTTTTGATAGCTTATCAAATTGAAAATATTTTTTATATATTTTATAACATCGCATTGTGTGATTGGCATTAACCTAATAATTAAAGCCATCTATCTTCTCCTCCAATATCATGGACTTCGAAAACTCTTTCATATTTAATATATATATACATACATATAATTCCATCAATTTTTACTTAAATTAAAAACTAAAATTAAATCAAGAATTATAAAATCAAATTGAAATGATATTTTTATTCAATTCAATTTATTTTTTCAATTTCATTAATTTAATGCTACCACTGATACCAATAATCATTTATTAAATTATAATAATTTTATATTAATAAAAATCTTATACTATTATGATTGTATCAATTGTACTATTAATTTTTTATTTTATTTTTATTTAAAATTTTTCATAATTAAAATTAACAAATTAATAAACTTATTTTAACAATTTTACATTTTAAAAATCAACTTTACTTTTATAAAACAATTTGATTATAATCTCATAAATATCTTTTTAGTTGAGATATATTATAACTTTAATAAAATTTAATTAAATAAATAAATTATATTTTATATGCTTCAAATATACAAAATAATGAAAATAAAATATTAAAAGTAAAGTTGATAAAATCATGATAATTCAAGATATGAAATTAACAATCTTTTATTAAAAATTAACAGAAGATTAATAATATACTATAGAAGATATATATGATAAAAAAATCATAGTTCAAATATTTTATTGAAATAAAAGAAAGTTTGGGATGAAAATGAAATGAAGTGAAAAATTCTTACTACTAAAATTTGTGTAGTATTAAAATTCATATTAATCAATCTATCTTTACAAAGGCTCTCCTTATAATAGCTTGATCTTCAAGATCGAATACCAAACATATATAAAAAAAAATTCTAATTTATTAAAAAAACAAAAGAAAAACTATAAAAAGTCATATATGAATAGTAAAATAAGAAAAACTATACAGGAATTTACTTTAATATATAACATAGTTTTCTTCAATATTATTTAAAGTAAGAGTCGGTTATCTTTGACAATATTTATAAAAACTTATTATTTTTATGAAATAAAAATAACATCTAATATTATGTAAAGCATAAAAGGTATGTTTGGGATTGTTGTTTGAAGTCAAAAATCACTTTCTGAATTATTTTGAATTAATTTTTTAAATTTTTAAATTTTTTTAAAACTGTTTTTTGAAAAAATACATATTTACCTGTTTTTCTAAATTGTATTTTCAAACAACAATTTTGATTAAAAATAAAAATATTTTTTTATATCATAATGTAAAATAAAGCCAAACTAAGATCTATCATTTTCATAATGATCCTTAAAAAAATATAAAATTTCATTTGTATAAATAAATTTTAAGGTTAATTAGAAAATTTTAGATATTTTTTTCATTGAATGTCAGATTGACTTTTTCATTAAATTTTTATCCTATTTATGGTTTGAATTACTATTTTATCCTTCTTTATTAATTGTAGTTAATTTCTTATCAAACCTTTTTTTATCAAACCTTAATTTCTTTCTCCAATCTTGACCATCATGAATATTATAAACTTCCAACACTATCATTGTCACCCCACCTCCATCATCGGAGCCACTGTCAGGGGTGGAGGTTTTTCGTATTCAAGGGTAAAATAGATATTTCCTATGTATATTTTGTTTATGTATTTTAAAGGTGTGATGGGTGAAACACTTTTATTTCTTCTGCCACACCTAACTATGCTCTTAATACTCTTTAAGGGGGAGTAACTAGTCAACCTTGGATGATGTGTGAGCACTAGGTATGATGGTAAGCACTTGTTAGGCTTGTCTTTAATGTAAGATATTCCTTCTACCTACACACAAAGCGGGATAATCAAATCAACATATCAATCCTATTCACCAATAAAATAAGTAGTCGGATCCATTCAATCATTATACCTTATACTTATTTCATTGTGCCTTTCTCCTATACAAGTATGATACTACATGATGGAGAATAATCTGGCAATTTTAAGATTGGGCAAGTATGGCACTATCTTATTCCAAATTATTCAAGCTATTTAGAGATTGTATTAATATGGAACTATACAATGAAGAATAGCTTAAAAGGTTTAATAATACTATTCATAGCAATAATGTATGTGTGTTTTTAATGTTATTTAATTATGCTCTTCATAGTCAAGGATGCTTACTTTAGAGCAAGTTATTAAATTAGCAACCTCCTAGGAAGTTTTTGAGGAAACATGTGAATATCTTTTTGCTGCGTCACATGCTCCCACAAAATGATTATTAACTTTCTCTTTTAGAAAGTCAATAATCATCTTACAAGGGATTCCGTACATTTTTTTTTACTTGCATCAATCAATCATGCATAACGATCTGATAACTATAACCGATGCATAATTAATTTCTGTTATTATAATGTTATCATCATTCATACATATAATTTATATACTTATGGATTGTCGTAGATCATTCCATTATAATTATAAATATTATCAATTACTTTAAGTACTGCCAAAGTACCAAATTATAAAATAGCACAATGTCAAGACCAGCTACCAACTTCACTAACACTCCTGTTCTCCGGCCTTACTAGTTCCTGCATTTATCAATTGACAAACGCTGAGCATATAACTCAATGGTGCTAGCATAACATATATCATCAACATCACAATTATCATACATCATCTTAATAATCATATTCATTTGCTTCAACATATTTATCATCTCAACAAGTATATCATATCATCATGTATATCATATCTCCATCATGTATATCAGGATATCATCATATGTGCTATATCATCATCATGTGTTTCATAACATTATCATGTATATCATATCAATACCATGTGTATCATATCATCATTATGTATATCATATGATCATGTGTATCATAACAACATCATGTATATCATATCATCATTATCATGTTATCATTATATGCATCATACCATTATTATATCATCTTATCATTGTTCATGGAATGTCATATCCTTATATTATTCCATCATTAAACATGAATGTCTTGGTATGTATGTCCACCATAAATATTATCATAAGTGCACTTGAGTGCATAACATCATACCATTAATATGTTTCATCACCATATATATTCATGAATAATGTTGATTATGAGAATGCATTCATGTTTATGCATTCTCCCTCATATCACCTTATATCATTTCATATCATTTACCCTTATCATGTATTGGGCCATTTCATATTTATATATGCGCGCATGGTACTGGGTCTTATCATCTCATATATGTGGTTCAACAAACTGGAACCTTATCACTTTCATTTCTTTTTCATTTCATTCAACTCTTTTCATTTCATTTTATTTCTTTTTATTTTCATCTCTATGGTTCAATAAACTGGAACCATTGCACTTTCATTTGATTCCCGAAGGAATTCATATCGTATTGCCCAAGTACCTTTCCTTTCTCATTTTCCTTTCATTTATTCATTTTTCTCCTCCCTTATTTCACTATGTCATACTATGCCATGTTTCATGATTATGCCATGTTTTATTGTTATACCATATGTAATGTTTTTGCATAGATGTTTATGATATGATAATTTATATGACATCATATCATATTAATTATGAAATGCTATTGCATTTCCCAATCAAATGTAATTAATTATGAAATGTTATTGCATTTCCTAATCAAATGTAATTAATTATGTAATGCTATTGCATTACCAAACAAGCCCTCCTTTGATCATTTAATGATCTTAGAAACTTCAAACAAACTAGCACAAACCTGGTATGTCTTTCCCTTTGTTAATTCCCTTTAGTGGTACGAGTTGATTTTCCATTGATCCACCTAATTCATAATAAATGATTATCTTTAATTAATATTTTTCATTTCATTATAATCATTTATTATTCGTAAACATTCTCAATCTTATCAATATGATTTATTAACTTTATCATAATACTATTTAGAAATCACATTATTATTTACTTTTATATTCACTATTCACGCTATCACTATTCATGTAATTACTATTCACATCAGTTACTATTCACATGGTTATTATTCTCATTATAATTCTCTTTTCTTTAATATGACCTTTCTTATATATTCATAATTTATAACTATAATCACATAATCATAATCGTATGATTATTTCATTTCTTGATCCTTAAATTACTTAACCATAATTTTATTTCTTTACTAATCCTTTGATATCATATTATCAAATATATTAGCCAATTAATATCATCGTATTAATATTTAGGATGTATGACTTAATAGTATCTTTATGTCATACTATTTTTATACCATTATTATTTAATATCATTTATTAATTGGCTATTAATTATTTTCTCAAAAGAGTTAAGTTAATATTCACTTATCTTAAATGATTTCTTTAATCATTTATTATAACATTATTTTAGAAGTATTATTTTTTTAACTTCCAAATAATATCCTTTTTATTTCCCACTATCATTAAATCATTTAATACTTAAATCCATAATCTTATTTAATACTAATATGACTTTTACTATTTAATTCATTATCCTATAATAAATGATAAATCATATCTTATCTCATTCACTAATTAACTTCCTTATCTTTATCTCATTTAATTATTTCATTAAACTACTTCCATTATCATATCACTTTATCCTTATTTAATTTCCTTAGGATATTCAAGTCCTTCATTTTGTCACATCTTTCGGCTTTGTAACATGCTTCCGTAGAATGATTATTAACTTCCTAACTGAGAAAGTCAATAATTATCCTACAAAGGATTCCATACATTCTGTTAAATTTTATATATATATTTATTATTTATACATAAGTTGCATGTAAACTCGTATTAATCCAAATTGTTATGATAATATAATGCTATTGCATTACCAAACCTTTGCCTCTTTGATCATTTAATGATTGAGGACTTCAAACATACTAGCACAAACCTGGTATATCATTCCCTTTGTTAATATCCTTGGATGATTCATGAATATTTTCCATTAATTTACCTATTTCAAAATCAATATTAATCTTTTATTAGTAATTAAATTCATCCTTTATCATTTTTATATTTATATACTACTGAATAAATCAATGTCATTCCTAATGTGTTTCCTTTAGTTTACTGCTTAATATTCACCTCAATAATAACTTATTTAATTTAAAGTCATTCTATTTTTTTAAGATAGTCATGAAACATGACATAGCATGACATGGTGAAATAAGGGAGGAGAAAAATGAATAAATGAAAGGAAAATGAGAAAGGAAAGGTACTTGGGCAATATGATATGAATTCCCTTGGGAATCAAATGAAAGTGAAATGGTTCCAGTTTATTGAACCATAGAGATGAAAATAAAAAGAAATAAAATGAAATGAAAAGAGTTGAATGAAATGAAAAAGAAATGAAAGTGATAAGGTTCCAGTTTGTTGAACCACATATATGAGATGATAAGACCCAATACCATGCGCGCATATATAAATATGAAATGGCCCAATACGTGATAAGGGTAAATGATATGAAATGATATAAGGTGATATGAGGGAGAATGCATAAACATGAATGTATTCTCATAATCAACATTATTCATGAATATATATGGTGATGAAACATATTAATGGTATGATATTATGCACTCAAGTGCACTTATGATAATATTTATGGTGGACATTCATACCAAGACATTCATGTTTAATGATGGAATAATATGAGGATATAATATTCCATGATTAATGATAAGATGATACAATAATGATGATATAATGATGTTGTTATGATACCATGATCATATGATATACATAATGATGATATGATATACATGATATTGATATGATATACATGATGTTGTTATGATACACATGATCATATGATATACATAATGATGATATGATGTACACGATATTGATATATGATATACATGAGAATGTTATGAAACACATGATGATGATATAGCACATATGATGATATTGTGATATACATGATGGAGATATGATATACATGATAATATGATATACTTGTTGAGATGATAAATATGTTGAAGAAAATGAATATGATTATTAAGATGATGTATGATGATTGTGTTATTAATGATATATGTTATGCTAGCACCATTGAGTTATATGCTCAGCATTTATCAATTGATAAACGCACGAACTAGTAAGGCTGGAGAACAAGAGCGTTAGTGAAGTTGGCAGCTAGTCTTGACATAAGTGTTGGTAAGACTTGGATTTTTATATTAGACTTCCATTTTTGTAATTTCATGCTACTTTATAAATTGGTACTTTGGAAGTACTTAAAGTAATTGACAATATTTATAATGATGATAGAATAATTTATGACGATCCATAAATATGTTAAATTATATGTGTGAATGATGATAGCATTATAATAATTGGAATTATGTATGCAACGGTTATAGATATTGGATCGTTATGCATGATTGATTGATGCATGTAAAAAAATGTATGGAATCCTTTGTAGGATGATTATTGACTTTCTAAAAGAGAAAGTTAATAATCATTCTACGAGAGCATGTGACGCAATGAAAAGATGTGACACTACTTTTGTTAAGCATAGTCCTCACCATCTCTTATAATGTTCAATTATTTCCTTCTACTATTTCATTTTATTATGGAGTTCTTGGTGTTGAAAAGTTATGAGTAATTCTATATTCATTACAAAAATCCTTAAAGGATTTATTCTCAAATTCCTTATCATGGTCATTCCTTATAAAGATAATTTTATAGCTTTATTGATTTTAAAATTGCTTGCAAAAGTGAACAAACTTGTTAAATGCCTCATTCTTATAAGCTAAGAAGAAGGTCTATGTAAATTTTGAATAGTCATCAATAATCATAAACACATATGACCTTCCATCAAGACTAATGAGTGAAATATGACCAAAAAGATAAAGTACAAAAGTTTCAAAGGTTTAGATGTCAAAATCATGCCTTTACTTTTGGAAGAATTTTTAGTTTGTTTACCAAGTTTACATGCATTATAAGCATGATCTTTTTCAAACTTTAATTTTAGCAAACCATTAACAAGACCTTTCTTTGAAAGTTTTAAAATTACATACATGCTCACATAACCAATTATCATGATGATATGAAATCAAACACTTTTCATTAATATCATTCAAATCAACTAAATAAATATTATCATGTCTCTTATCAATAAATAGCATGTTATTATCATGTACATCTTGTACTTCATAATAAGTAGACTCAAAATACCTCTTTTACCTTTATTACATAATTAACTTACACTTAGGAGGTTGAATTTCAATCCTTTGACTAAAGAATCATACTTAATACAAGGTATTGATCCAACATCTCATTTTTCAATAATCTTTGCTTTGTTTTTATCTCCAAAGCTAACATTATCATTTACTTTCATCATTATTTTAGGGAACTTGCTTTTATCACCATTCATATACCTCGAACAAGCGATATCCATGTATTATTTCTCAGTATCATCCTTGCTTATTATGCAAACTTTCAATCAACTAGCTATTTTTAGGTACCCAATTTGCATTGGATTCTTTCATGTTAGCATTAGTTTAAGTACTCTTAGACACCTAAACCTTCTTACCTTTTAAGTGGCCTCTCTTAAAATCATATATATAAGAATAATATCCATAATAATTATAATAATAAAAACATATTATGTTTGAATTATAAGCAAATGTTCTTTTAGAAAATATTATCTTTTTCTTAAATTTGAAATATGTGTATTACGACAGACTTGTTTTCATTTAAGAACTTGTTTGTTTTCATTTTAGAACTTTCAATCTTAATTTGTAAACCTCTTTTTCATTATTTAGATTTTCAAAGTCCTTTTTCAAAATGTTGTTATCTAGAACTAGCTTGCTCTTTCAGATTCTGGTTTTTCTTTCGTATTTTCTAAAATAGAGTTTTCTTCTTGAATAGATTTAAAATTCTTTTTCAAACTAGAATATTTTTACCCAATTTTAAAAATTCAAAAAACAATTTTTCAAAAACCTTTTTCAAGATCATGGTAAGATTGCTTTAACTCTTATTGATCATCTTCATTTTCACTTTCACTATCACTCTTTACCATAAAGTATATGTTTGCTACTTCTTGTTTGGATTCAGATTTTGAACTTGAGTTGTCACTATCACTTCATGTAGCCATCATAGTCTTCTTTTTCTTTGAATCTCTCTTCTTTAGTTTTGGACATTTCAGCTTGATATGTCTAAACTCATTACATTCATAACATACAACTTCTTATTGTTCCTTCTTTAAATGTTGATAATCTTTCAGCTAAAATTTTTTCTTACCTCTTCTTTTAGAATACTTATCACCTTTCTTAAATTACTTTTTGAATCTTCTTCGAATCTTTATGCAAGCATTCAACATCATCATTGTCATCACTTAAATCTTCATCACTTGATAAAGCTTTGAGTGTAATGGTCTTTTTGTTCTTTTCTTCATTTTGTTTCTTCTTTTTATCAAGAATGATTTCATGTGCAAGTAGCGATCCAATAAGTTCATTATAGGTGAACTTACTGAAATTCTTTGCCTCATATAATATAGTAACTTTGGATTTATATTTCTTGGTCAATGATCTAAGGATTTTCTTCATTGGTTTTTCTTCTGAAATGCCTTTCCCAAGGTTCTTAGCTTATTCATTATATCTATAAATATAGTGCTCATTTATGAAATATTCTCATCAGGCTGCATAGAGAATATTTCATAGTCATACAATAAAATGTTTATCTTTGACTCCTTGACTTGATTCATTCCTTCATAAGTAACTTCAAGTTTCTTCCAAATCTGTTATCTTGTAGTACAAGCAGAAACACAATTATATTCATTAAAATCAAGAACATAATGCAAGATATTTCTAGCTTTAGAACTAGCTTGGATAAGCTTCTAATCAACATTAGTGTATTTGCTTTCATCCATCTTAGTGGGAAGTGTTGTATCAAATAAGATGCTTTTTTAACATTCAATGTTAATCGATTCAATAAAGTTCCTCATTCTAGTCTTCCAATATGAGTAGTTTGTTCCATTAAATAAAGAAAATCTTATTGTTGAATGTCCTTCAACACTTGGAGCAAAAACCACATTTGCTACTCAAACTAATTGCCATTAGATCTCTCCAAGGCTGTTAAACCTGTAAAATAAAGATAAGATCTCATACTAAATATTAATCCTAAAATTAATGATTAAAAGGGGGATGAATTGATAGATTTAAAAAATTTAAAACCAAATAACATATTATTTTAAAAGCAGTGAACTAATTTAAAGTTTACCAAACTGTTTTATCAAAAAGAAATCAATTCAAAAATAAATTAAAGTTGGAAATAAATTGATTAATCTTAAAAAACTCCTCTTTGGAAATAGTAGATCACTTTAAGTGAAATCCTTTTTACAAAAGCCTTTTAAAGTGAAACAATTGAAAATTACCCAACTAAAAATAAAAAGAGAAGAGAAAAAAATAGTGAACACATGATGTATAGTGGTTTGGCCTTAATGCCTACTTTTATTCTCTTAAAACCAATGTTTTAAGGCTCCATAATAAGAAATCACTATAGAAAATTTTTAAGTCTAACTTAGAACCTTTACAATCAAGAGTTTTAGTAAGCTAACTCGTAACCTCTTCAAGTTTTAGCAAGCTAACTTGATAACCTCAAGTTTTCATAGACTTACTTATAACCTCTTCAAGTTTTTCATAATTAGGCTTACTTGAAAACCTCTTACAATACTCAAATAGTTTAATAATAACTCTCATAACCTTTATGAATCCTATTGAAAAGATTAAGAAAAGAAATACGAATGAAGCTCTTTTAGAAAAACACTTTTAGATGTATATAGATTTAATCCTTTATCTGAAATCTCTTATTGTTTTTCCTAACTTCAAAACTCATGTATCTATACTTCAAAATATAACAGTTATATTCCAAAAATATATAGAGTATAAATATGTAATTTAATCAAAATTAATTTGAAAATAGATATCTGTTATGTTAAATTAGCAAACTAATTTACATAACATATAGATTTATTACCAAACTAATTTTTGAAAAACTTAACAATTTTAAAAAATGAAAGTATATTCAAAAATCATTTTGTTCAAAAGAGAAAATTTTATATTTTGAAAGATATTTAATTTGAGCTTTATAAGATATATATTCTCAAAATTTTCTTAACAAAATTCTAAGATATATTATAAATATAATCTCTCAAAACATAATCTCCTCGAAAATTTTTTAGAATTCTTCCATGAATGTAGCTAATGAATTAGATTTCCATTATCAAACTGAAATGTTTCCTTCAACATAGATAACTTAATATATTTGACTTTTGAAAAATCAATTATATTAAATTTACAATAAAATCATTTGAAAATAAATAAAATCAGAAAATATATATTTAAAAAATAAGATAATTATCCTCTTATGATTTTGAAAATAATTATTATGTTATCCAAAAAGATAATTACCAAAAATATAAAGTTAAACAACTATGATGTATCCAATTAATATCTTTAATTTAAATATTTACCAAATATACATCATTTATTCATTTAAAAGTACTTAATAATATGAAATGTCAAATTCAATATGATTATCAAAAATCAAAAGGATATAAAATATTATTTCCAAAACATGAATAATCAATAAAAATGAATAAATAAAAATACACTTAAATTAATTAAACAAAGATATAAAATCAATGAATATCAATTTTCAGCAATCATCAAAATTGAAAAGTCAACAACAATAATTCTTGTCATATTTGAAAAAAATGTGAATTTTTCAAACATCCATTTATGTGATTCTTTAATGAAGAGGTTCCATTTCTTTTTATATAACAACAATATTCACAATCACAATACTTACATTTAGCTTTAACAACATTTTTGTTCTCATCCTTCATTATTTCAAAGTGATCTTATACTATTAACCTTGGCTTTACCACCCTTCTTTTCCTTTCAGATTGAGTGTTTGTTATTTGGGAAGGGGTACTATCATTTGATGTGTTACTTCCTATATTAAATTTAAAATAAAATCATTTAGAAACAAATAAAATCCATTTAGAAAATAAGATAATTATCCTTCTATGATTTTGAAAATAATTGTTATGCTATCCAAAAAGATAATTACCAAAAATATAAAGTTAAACAATTATGATATATCCAATTAATATCTTTAATTTAAATATTTACTAAATATACATCATTTATTCATTTAAAATTACTTAATCACGTGAAATGTCAAATTCAACATGATTATCAAAATCCAAAAGGATATAAAATATTATTTTTAAAACATGAATAATCAATAAAAATGAATAGACAAAAATACACTTAAATTAATTAAACAAAAACCTAAAATCAATGAATAGTAATTTTTGGCAATAATCAAAATTGAAAAGTCAACAATAACAATCCTTGTCATATTTGAATAAAATGTGGATTTTTCAAACATCCATTCATGTGATTCTTTAATGAAGAGGTTCCATTTCTTTTTATATAACAACAATATTCACAATACTTACATTTAGCTTTAACAACATTTTTGTTCTCATCCTTGATTATTTCAAAGTGATCTTATACTATTGACCTTAGCTTTACCACCCTTCTTTTCCTTTCAGATTGAGTGTTTGTTATTTAGGAGGGGGTAATATCATTTGATATGTTACTTCATGTATTTCATTGTTCTTGTATTTCTAACATCTACAAAAAAATACAATGTTTCAATACCTTTTGCTTATATTAATATGTAGATAAACCATTTACAAGTGCATAAAAATAAACACCTTTTGAATTTATGAATAATAAGTAGATAAACCATGATAAATTATATAACATTAAAAAAATTATTCTAAAATTAACCAAGTAATTGAATAAGTAGATAAATCATAACAAATTGAACACTTTTTGAATATATGAATGAGTAGTTAAACCATAATAAATTATACAACATTAAAAAATTATTCCAAAATTAACCAAGTAATTAGATAATTAGATAAACCATAATAAATTGAACACCTTTTGAATATATGAATATATAGTTAAACCCTAACAAATTGTACAACATCAAAAAAGTATTCCAAAATTAACCAAGTAATTGCATAAGTAGATAAATCGTACAGCATCAAAAAAGTATTCCAAAATTAACCAAGTAATTGCATAAGTAGATAAATTGTAAGAAATTCAACATCTTTTTACACATATTAATAAGTACATAAACCATAATAAATTCAACAATATTAATCAAAACATTGAGTTTATAAATTGGATTTCTTGTTTGACTTGACTTTTTAATTTGTATTATATGTTTATCTTACTTAAAGGTTTATTCTTCCTATAAAAAAATGTCCATTTTCTTTCCCATATATAAATATATATGAAGGATTTTAATGGAGTCAAGAGCAGCAAAAGTGGAAATATATATGTAGGTGTCTTTAAAACTAAAAAGAACCTAAAACAAGATTTTTAGTTCATTGCATGTTTTGATTAACAATATTTACTTTAATATTTAGTTTCAAATCATAATAATGTCTCAATAAGCTTGTACAATGAATTCCTTTGTCACATCCATGAGAGTGATGTGTTTGGTTTACATGTAGAGGTCTGTATGCGTATGTGATTTTATACAATGATGTACTATTGATACTATATCTTTATGTACGTATGTATGCATGTATATGTGAATGCATGGTAGTGTTTGTGATGCTGTCACCTTATTGGGAAGCATATCTTCTCGGTTGGATGAGGGGTAGCTATTCTGATTGTGTTTAGGATTATTTTGAAGTGTTTTTAGGCAGGTACCTTAAGGTTAACGCTTCCTATAGTACATATCTTGGTTTTATATAGGTGGTATGGGCGTACCAAGTTTCCTAGAGATGGTACGGGCACACCAAGAGGTTGTACGATCGTACCGTAACTCGCAGGAAAAATGGTTTGTTAGGAAATTTTGGGTGGTACGGGCGTACCATATAACAGAGAGCCGGACGGTTATTTACAGGAAAACAGGGCATCAGGACTTTAAGTTTGGTACAGGCGTACAGAGTTTGGTATGGCCGTATGCGACTTAAAACCCCATTTTTAAGAGAATAAACTTAGACTTTTCTTTGAATTTTCTTAATTTTCTTCATTCTAAACTCTTCTAAAATGTCCCTAACCCCCTGGAATCAGTCTTCCTTCGTGCTAATAAGCATATAGAAGCAAGTAAGTGAGGCTTGAAGTTTAGACGATTGATTAGATGCTAGAATTAGCTTGATACAGGTTTGTGCTAGATTGAGTTTCAAGTCTTATTTACGTCTTTTTATCTTTTAAGCCTAGTACGGCCAAGAGATTGATAATTGGGGATTCGTTTCCCATATATGCTATGTGTTTATGATGTGAGCTTGATGATTGTTTGATATGCTATGCCTTGCTTGTATATGTCTTATTATATCATTGTATATAAGCATAAACATGACATAAGGGATTGAGAATGAAAGAAAAGAGTGAGAGAAAAGAGGAAAAAGGCATGCTGGGTCATATATTACAGAATTCCATAATGGAATCGTATATTATATTACTGTTACGTCCGCGTCTAGGACCCTAGTAGTGTGTTCGTATGTGTGTATGTTTGTAGGATTGCTAGGGTGTGCGTATGCTTGTGTACGCGTAGGTTTATATGTATGTATATGCGTATGGACGTAACTGTTTTATGTGATGTGATTATGCTTATATGATAATGCATGTGTTATGACTAAAGAATGATGGTTGAGTGCTTATGCTTGAATGTGTTGCTTTGGTTTGCTATGCGTGTGCTTATTGGTTAGGTTGGATGTCGTTGCCTTGTTGGGAAGCGTGTCTTCTCGGCTGGACGAGGGACGGCTAATAGATGTGCTTTAGGATGTGTTAGAAGTGTAGGGTTAGGTGTATAGAAGTATTAAGACAGGTTTGAGATGGGTTAGGAGTGCCAACTAGGCGTGTATTGCAATTGTAAGAAGAGGTACGGGCGTACAGTTTGGCCGTACGGTCGTACGAGATAGAGGGAATTAGGGATTTTGGCCTCGGGAAGGCGTACGGGCGTACCAAGAGGTGGTACGGTCGGACGCCAACTCGTAGGAAATTTAGGTGATCAGTCAAGCTCACAGGAATTAGGGCATACAGGCGTACCAAAAGGTGGTACGGCCGTACCGCAACTCGCAGGTTTTTGGGTTTATCAGGCTCTTGGTGTCGGTACGGGCGTACCAATGTCCGTACGGCCGTACGCGACTTTAATTTGACTTTTTAAGGGTAAAAACATAGCGTTTTCCACAAGCTTCTTACCTTTTTCTTCAGCTTAAACCTTCCTTAAACCCTACCAATTATCCCTTTTAGTGATTCTAAGCCTACTGAACGTTAGAGGATGCGTGATAGAAGTCAGAAGGTGTTAAAGTTGAGGCTAGAAGCTTGAGCAAGAGCTTACGTGGATTAGAAGGTTTGTGCTAATGTTATGCTATTGATTCTTTTATGGCTTCTTTTGCTATTCTAGCAATCAAATGAGACCCTTCAGGGAATGATCTCTTATGTTATGTTTTTAATATGATTATATTGATTGTTTGACAGATATACATATGAAATTGATGCTTAAATCATGAGTATACGCATTGGAAAGAGAGAAATGAATAGAGAAAAGAATGAGGAATGATGAGTGCAGAGCTATGCTCTGGGCACACTGGGTCAATTTTGAAAAGAATTCCTCTAAGGAATCATATAGATGATGCCCTCCCAAAAAGGGAGATGAGTCTCGAGACATACAGTAGGAAATGGGTGCATAACACCAAATGTTTAATGCCCTCCTTCGGGAGATGAGTACCGGTACATACAGGGACCCAGTGTGTGCGAAAGGCAATGTGCACATTCAGGAAAACCAGAGTGAATGAGAGTAAGAGTGATTAGCAGGAGCATTGGCATTGCATTGCATTCGATGTGCACGATATGGTTATGCTTATGATCCTAATGTATTGCTCTGACATGCTTACGATGGTATATTGCATGATTGCTTAACAATGTTTATTAGCACCACTGAGTTTTATACTCAGCGTTTATCATTTGATGAACGTAGGTTCAGAGCCCACAGGAGAGCAGCCCGAGAGGCGTTAGAGTCGTCAGCAGAGAAACATCTTCTCGAAGTGGTACGGGGCGGTCTGGCAATCTCTATTCTCTTTTGTATTAGTAGGCTTGTGTAATCATAGTGGCAGTAGTCAATGTATAGAGTTAGGTGGTGAGAATGTTATGTTATATAGTTTGAACCCATGCATGTATTGGTTTGGTATTTTTATATCAGAAGTTATTGTCATATCAAACCGTATGAATGTGTGATCGTTTAATACCCAGGGAATGTTGTATGTATGTTTGAATGTATGCCACACTACCTTCCTTCTCACCATCATCCGCAGGAAGTTGTACCCATACGAAGGTATTAAAGTCAAAAATAGGACGTATCCCTGGTAGGGTACGTGGCGGCTTTCCCGAGGGACGGTCGTTGCGTATGCTACGGGAGCATGTTCCTCCAGGTATGGGCTGGGGCGTAACAATTACCTCCTATGGGAGTTGAGTCTCGAGATATAGAGGAAAAAAGGGTTTAAGGACCCGGATAATAGTTACCCTCCTTCAGGAGTTGAGTACCGATACATACAGGGACCCAACATGGTAGGAAATTGTGCACAATACAGTGAAAAGGGAACGAATAGAAAAGAAAAAGGGAAAAAGGGTGCAAGCATGACATTGCATTTATTTTATCTGGCTTGCGTATGTTTATATGTTAACTAGCACCACTGAGTTTTGTACTCAGTGTTTATCAATTGATAGACGCAGGTTCTGAGCCTACAGTTGAGGGCCCTGAGCAGTGATCGCTTGTGTCGGCAGGGAGTCAAATTCAACAGTAATCCTATTCTCGAGGTGGTCCTATACTGACCAAAAATTGCAGGAGTTTCTTAGGTTGAAGCAGGGGGATATGTCGGTAGCCAACTACGAGAAAGAGTTTATGTAGTTGGCCTATTATGCAACCCACATTCTGATATCTGGTCAGGGGAGATGGAAGATATTTGAGCAGGGTCTGAATCCTCAAATCAGGGTACTTGTTCAGAGTTTCCAATATGATGACTTTTCTACCTTGATGGCTAATGAACTAGACTTTGAATGTACGGTACAAGAGGATGATGCTCGACAGAAGTCATTGAAGAGGTCGGTTAGAGGGCCGAGTTCTTCTTCCAGTTCATCGAAGAGGGGTAAGTTTAGGAGTTCTTTTCCTCCTAGATCGATGGATGTGAGACCGACGCCGCCCCAACGTGAACAGAGTGGGAGATCCACCTCCTTCAGTGGTAGTGCAGCTGCTGGACCGTATCTCTATCGTACCTGTGGATGGATGCATTATGGAGTTTGTCGAGCAGGCAGTAATGTGGGTGTTGGTCACTACACCAGAGAGTGCCCTAAACGGTCTGGTAGACCAATACATACTATGGTTGAGGGAGAGGCTCATTAGTAGTAGCAGCAACCGAGGCTTAGTTCGACAAGTTTTCCTAGTGCTGAGAGGGGCAGAGGTCGAGGTAAAGGCCAAGATAGTGGAGGACACGGTACTAGTCAGGGGTCTGTGAACCAGGTTATTGGGACTCCTGCCAGGGTATATAATCTGGTGCACCGTGAGGAGCAACAAGCTGTAGATGTGGTGCTCGATAATGTTCTTATTTTCAATCATGATGCTTTAGTGTTATTTGATCCCGATTCTTTGCATTCATATATTGATGTTGGATTTGCTCGATTGCTTAAGATGTTAAGTGAGAGATTAGGTTATGGGATAGTGGTTTTTAGCCCATTAAGAGGGGATGTGGTAGTTAATAGAGTCTATAAGCGATGTCCCTTGCTTATACAGGGTGTGTGTTTCTTGTCTGACCTTGTGGAGATGTCATTCCGGGAGTATGACATTATACTAGAGATGGATTGGTTAGCTATGTATGGTGCAGTGATGGACTATCAATGGAAGACAGTGACCCTTCAGCATCCTGACCAGGAGACACTTTTGATTAAGGGTAACGTGCCATTAGTGATAGCGAGGCTAGTGACAGCTGTAACCATATGGAAGTTGCTGCTACAAGGCTGTGAGGTGCTACTGGCACATATGATTGATGGGAGATAGAAGGGGATATAGTTAATGGAGATTCCAACTGTATGTGACTTCCTTGATGTGTTTCCGGAGGAATTACCAGAGTTGCCACCAGAAAGGGAAGTAGAGTTCGAGATTGAGGTGTTACCGGGTACAAAACCGATATCCATAACACCTTATCGGATGGCACTTATCGAGTTGAAGGAGTTGAAGGTGCAACTGCAGGAATTGCTAGATAAGGGGTTTATTTGCCCGAGTATTTCACCCTGGGGTGCGCCTGTATTATTTGTGAAGAAGAAGGATGGTTCTATGCGAATGTGTATAGACTACAGAAAATTGAATAAGATGATGATCAAGAATCGATACCTGTTACCGCGTATTGATGATCTGTTTGATCAGCTTAAGGGTGCGGCTATGTTTTCTAAGATTGACTTGAGATCGGGATACCATCAATTGCGAGTGAAAGAAGGTAGTGTGGTGAAGATGGCATTCAGAACTCGATACAAACACTATGAATTTTTAGTGATGCCATTTGGTTTAACGAATGCACCTGCAGCGTTTATGGCATTAATGAACACGGTGTTTACTGATTATCTAGACCAGTTTGTAGTTGTGTTCATCGATGACATTTTGGTGTATTCTAAGACTCGAGAGGACCATGATCATCATTTGAGATTGGTGTTGCAACGACTGAGGGAGAGGCAGTTGTTCAGCAAATTGTCGAAGTGTGATTTTTGGCTTGACCAAGTGGCATTTTTAGGTCATGTGATTTTGGCAGAGGAAATCAGAGTGGATCCTAGCAAAGTGGAAGCTGTGCTTAACTGGCAGATTCCCAGGAATGTCAGCAAGGTTCGTAGTTTTTTGGGTTTAGCTGGGTACTATAGGAGGTTTGTTAAGGGATTTTTGATAATTGCTTTGCCATTAACGATATTGCTAAGGAAGGACGTTCCTTTTGTTTGGTCAGAGGAATGCCAGAAAAGTTTTGAACAATTAAAGGAGTGTTTGACATGAGCTCCAGTTCTTACGCTACCTACTCTGGGTCAAGCGTACGTGATTTACAGTAACGCATCACTGAATGGTTTAGGATGTGTGCTGATGCAGGACCAAAAAGTGATTACCTATGCTTCAAGACAATTGAAGCCACATGAGAGGAATTATCCGACGCACGATCTGGAGTTTGAGGCGATTGTCTTTACACTTAAGATCTGGCGATATTATTTGTATGGTGAACTCTGTTATATGTATACAGATCACAAGAGTCTTAAGTATCTGGGTACGTAGAAAGAGTTGAACTTGAGGCAGCGACGCTGGATTGAGCTTATTAAGGATTACGACTGTATGATAGATTATCACCCAGGGAAAGCTAATTCAGTTGCCGATTTGTTGAGTCAGAAGATGTTTGCTAGATTATGATAATCCTCCTTTCTGTTGGTCTATAAGATGCAATGGTTAAATGCTACTCTGATGATGCAATCTGACTATATTCTGGCACAGTTACAGATGAAAGTGAAGCCTATATTGACAGACCAAATACAGAGAAGTGCAACTGGTGACTTGGAATACCAGAAACAGTTACAGAAAGTACAGGCAGGTAAAACTACCTTATTTATCATGGATGAGGACAATACTTTATTGTATGGGACATGATTGTATATCCCAGCAGATGAGGAATTGAAGAGACAGATTCTTGAGGAAGCCCACAGTTTGACGTATGCTTATCATCCTGATAGTACTAAGATGTATTGGGATTTAAGGCAGTACTATTGGTGGATTGGCATGAAGAGAGATATAGCAGATTATATGGCTAAATGTTTGATTTATCAACGAGTAAAAGTGGAACATCAAGTGCCAGCTGGACTACTTCATCCATTGCCGATGTCATAATGGAAATAGGATCGAATCACGATGGATTTTATCACGGGGTTGCTATTGACGCAAGTAAAACACGATGCAGTTTGGGTGATTATTGATTAATTGACCAAGACAACTCATTTTATCCCTGTGCGTATGGATTACGGCTTGGAGAGATTGGCAGAGTTATTTATGAGGGATATTATCTATTTGCATGGGATTTCATCATTTATCATGTCGGACAGAGATCCATGATTTACGCCTCGATTTGGGGAGCTTTTCAGAGAGCTTTAGGCTCAAAAGTGCATTTTAGTATGGCTTTTCATCCCCAGACCGATGGATAATCAGAGAGAGTGATACAGATTTTAGAGGATATGCTACGTGCTTGTATTCTCAAATGAGAGGGTAGTTGGGATCAATACGTACATTTGATTGAGTTTGCGTATAATAACAGCTACCAGTCAAGTATACAGATGGCTCCTTATGAGGCTTTGTATGGGTGAAGGTGTATGATGCCTTTGCATTGGGATGAGGTTGGTAAGCAGAGATTGATTGGGCCTGAATTGGTTCAATAGGTCGAGGAACAGGTGAAGTTGATTAAGTCCAAATTGAAAGTCGCTTCTGACAGACATAAGTCATATGTAGACTTAAAGAGGCATGATATTAAGTACGATGTTGGGGATAAGGTATTTCTAAAAGTATCTCCGTGGAAGAAGATTATGAGATTCAGTCAGAAAGGTAAATTGAGTCCTTGATTTATCGGACTGTATGAAGTACTAGAGAGAGTAGGACCATTGGCTTATAGGTTGGCCTTGCTACCGGATCTGGACCGGATTCATAATGTCTTTCACGTTTCTATGTTCAAAAGATACAGATTTGATCCTTCACACATACTCCAAGTGGAATCGATTGAGATTCAATCAGACCTATCTTATAAAGAGGAACCAATTCAGATTCTGGCTTAGGAAGTTAAGCAATTATGAAACAAGCAAATACCTTTGGTTAAGGTATTATGGAACCATCATACGGGTCAAGATGCCATATGGGAGCGGGAAGCTATGATGAGAGAGCAATATCCCCATTTGTTCTCTGGTAAGTTCGATTCTAATTTTGGGATGAAATTTCTTTTTAGAGGGAGAGCGTTGGCACATCCATAAGAGTGATGTGTCTGGTTTACATGTAGAGGTTTGTATGCATATATGATTTTATACGATGATGTACTCTTGATATTGTATCTTTATGTATGTATGTATGCATGTATATATGAATGCATGGTAGTATTTATGATGTTGTCGCCTTATTGGGAAGCGTATCTTCTCGGTTGGATGAGGGGCAGCTATTCTGATTGTGTTTAGGATTGTTTTGAAGTGTTTTTAGGTAGGTACCTTAAGGTTAAGGCTTCTTATAGTACATGTCCTGGTTTTCCATAGGTGGTACGGGCGTATGGATACCCGTACAGGCGTATGGATACCTGTACGGGCGTACCAAGTTTCCTGGAGATGGTACGGGCACACCAAGAGGTTGTACAACCGTACCATAACTCACAGGAAAAATGGTTATCAAGAAGTTTGGGGTGGTACGGGTGTACCATATAGCGTACGGCCGTACGGTTATTCGCAGGAAAACAGGGCATCAGGACTTTAAGTTTGGTACGGGGTACGGAGTTTGGTACGGCCGTACGTGACTTAAAACCCCATTTTTAAGAGAATAAACTTAGACTTTTCTTTGAATTTTCTTAATTTTCTTCCTTCCAAACTCTTCCAAAACATCCCTAACCCCCTGGAATCAGTCTTCCTTTGTGCTGATAAGCGTATAGGAGCAAGTAAGTGAGGCTTGAAGTTTAGACGATTGATTAGATGCTAGAAGTAGCTTGATACAGGTTTGTGCTAGATTGAGTTTCAAGTCTTATTTACGTCTTTTTATCTTTTAGGCCTAGTACGGCCAAGAGATTGATAATTGGGGATTCGTTTCCCATATATACTATGTGTTTATGATGTGAGCTCAATGATTATTTGATATGCTATGCCCTGCTTGTATATGTCTTATTATATCATTGTATATAGGCGTAAACATGACATAAAGGATTGAGAATGAAAGAAAAGAGTGAGAGAAAAGAGGAAAAAGGCATGCTGGGTCATATATTATAGGAATCCATAATGGAATCGTATATTATATTTCCTCCTACGGGAGTTGAGTCTCGAGACATAGAGTAAAAAGGGGTTTAAGGACCCGGATAATAGTTGCCCTCCTTTGGGAGTTGAGTACCGGTACATACAAGGACCCAGCATGGTAGGAAATTGTGCACAATACAATGAAAAGGGAAAGAATAGAAAAGAAAGAGGGAAAAATGGTGCAAGCATGACATTGCATTTATTTTATCTGGCTTGCGTATGTTTATATGTTAACTAGCACCACTAAGTTTTATACTCAGTGTTTATCAATTGATGGACGCAGGTTCTGAGCCTACAGTTGAGGGCCCTGAGCAGTGATCGCTTGTGTCGGCAGGGAGTTGGATTCGACAGCAATCCTATTCTCGAGGTGGTCCTGGACAGCCGAGCATGCTCCTTAGTTTTGTTTAGTTCATTAGTGTGGCTTGTGTAGACCATTTGGCAGTAGTATAATTGTATTTTGGTGGTGGGTTGTACAGTGATGTAACCGGACCTTTGTATATTAATAAATACATTTTTATATAAAGAATTGTTCATACTATTGAATGTATATGAGTTGACCATTTATTTTGTTATGCTGCGACTTTTACACCACTGGTATTTGTGTTGTTCCCAAACGACATCTATTATGCATGTATACGTATCCCTTGTAGTGTACATGGCAGTTTTCCATATGGAAGGTCGTCATGTATACTACGAGAGCATGTTACTCCAGGTATGGGCTAGGTGTGACATCCTTAATCCACTTAATTAGTTAATCATTACAAGAAGAAAACAAAGTTTTACTACATAATTATGGTCATCAAACTTTGAGAAAAGTTATGCAATATGATATTGACCTTTTCTTCCCCTTCCATTTTTCCTTTTATTCAACTCGGGTTGAGAGTGAAACCACGAATGTGATTTTCTTCAACCTATATGATACCTACTTTGTCATATCTTTTCACTGCGACATGCTCCCGTAAAATAATTAATGATCTTCAATACATGAAAACCACTAATTACTCTACAAGAGATTTGTATGAAATTTTTTTTTAAGTTCGTGTTGATGTTTACCTGTTTATTTTTTTTTATGCACTGTTTTAAGTATTACGGAAGTCTTAGTCCCTGTGTTATTTATTTTACATTTACTACCTTATAGATTAATTTAATTTAATTAATCAATTTACTTTACTCTTATCCAAGTCCTTATCCTCAGAGTGCTTCTGCTAAATTGGTCCTTTGGGAATCCAAGCTCGCCATCATTCGCTAACCT